>JAQQRF010000494.1:0-69429 GCA_030523145.1 Trissolcus brochymenae
AAAAAAAAAAAAAAAAAAAAAAAAACAATTATGTAATGAAACACTTTGGATAACAAAATTAAACCATTTTTTTTTTGTTTAAACAAAAAATTTATTGAAAAAAAAAAAAAAAAATAGAATGAAAAAAAAAAATGTTATAATTTTTTTTTCAAAATTTTTTCTTTTCATATTTTTTTTTTTTTTTTTTTTTTTTTTTTTTTTTAACAGTTTACTTGGAAAACAAAACAAGGCAAAACGCATCTTTGAATGTGAGCTAAATTTCTTTGATTTTCTTCGTGCGTCAAACTCATTCCGTTCAGAAAACCGAACATCTGTCAAACGTCCTACGTCATTGGAAAGCCAGAGGTACTTCGTTCCCAGCTTGATTTCCGCTCGTTAAAAAAAATAACAACAAAATGGCTCGGGTGATTTTTTAACGTCAAATTAACATTTTGATAGAGATGACTTGGTCGCTATTTGTACACCTAAATGCGAACTCGTGCGAGTATGAATTTCAGTAACAGAGAAATGAGAAGTGGGAGTAGCGCCGAATCGACTGTGCTTCTAAATTAGGGCAGCGTAACGCAACACCGAACGTTTCAGCATTTTCATCAAACTTTTTGAACCCAACGCTTTATGTTTCTCGCATCGCAATTGAAATTTAACTGCACAGGTCCTATGAAACGCATCTATTTATTCCCATGCGGAAGTTGCTCAATGATTCAATTATTTCTACGACGCAATTTCATAGAGTAAAATAAATAAAATGAAATGATATAATAAAAATGAATCTGAATCATCAAACGTGTTGGTTGCAGCAACACGAGTGTGATATTATAATTATAATTTTCATATTGCATATGATTTTTTGGAACCGAGTCTTGTTTCTAATTATAGACCGCGGGCGTTTAAAAATAAGTCTACCGAGTTCAAGTGGCAAGTGTTGCTTTTCCAGAAGAAGCTGTTTTTGAGAAATCTGGCAATTTCGATTTGCTGGGTTATAAGGGACGCCAAGAAATAAAACGTCAAGTCATTGGTAGAGATTAACGCGAGTAAATATTACGATGGCCATATTGCGTGAGTTATGTCACCGTGACATTAATTGCAGAGTTCGGGCGGGGCGCGATATTTTGAAAACGAACCAAAAATTTATGCATGTTTATGAGCGAGTACAGTTTATGTTCTCACTCAAAATGACATTTTTAATCCAGGTTTTGATGTTTCAATCTCGCTTATATTCCATCTCAAGGTTTGAATTATTTTATTCAACAAAAATTATTAGATTATTTAATTTACAAAATTCAACATTTTTCATACGATTAGACTATTTCGCAGTGAAGAAAATTATTTAAATTAATAAAAATGTGTAATTTTAAATGAAACTTTTTCTCAATTACCTAAACTAGTAGAATATTGTTTGATAAATTATCAACCAAAAAAATCAAACCACCGAGTGCACAGTTCAAACTGACTCCAAAACATGTACCGTAGAATGACATCGTCGGGATTGATATATCGAGTGAAATATCAGAGAGCTTAGCGATGAAGATGCTGTTTTTTTTAGTATAAAACTAATGACAGTAGTAGTACAAGTCATTATTAGTATGACATAGTAGCTGTGCATCTATGGCAGTAGTAGTGGTCAGAGTATACAGTGTGGAAGTCAAGGCTTCGAGGTGATTGATTCTGAATCGCTGATGCTTTAATAGTTGTTATTTCATGTTAAATGGATTATGACAAGTTGTTTGTTAATCAGTGTGCTGTGGACAAATTTATCTCATATTATCATCGTTACAAGTAAAAAAGATGATATGAAAGCTCCTCCCCAATTCGAATGTCCACTTTTTTTTAAAACAACATTTTACAGAAATCATTCGAACCAGTTGGTACTTTCATTAGAGTAGAAAAAAAATCATGCATAATTAAACCTACATGACTTTGCAATACGAATTTGTACGAATGCAAATTTTATCTTCCAATTTTTTGTCTTCTCCCGTGAAATTTACACTTGTACAAAGTTCCTCGTTGGTTGGTTAAGTTTGTTAAGTCAATTAACATGGATGAAATTGGAACTTTTCGGAACTTTGTCTTTGTTAAAAAGAAAAAAACTTTGGCGCTAACCGGGAAGTGATATTTTTGAATGGTGCCAGACTAACCGTGACGGTGTAGGAGCTCGAGTAGGGCCGCGTGTAGGGGCGCCGGGTTGTGTAGAAGTCGCTCGAGTAAACCATTTTGGCAAGCGCTCGTATATCGTTCGGTCACGTAAAATCCGGCCAAGTTGTACCGATGCGACCGCGAAGAAAGTTGGTGCGTTTCTGTGAGTGCAGGTTCGCGCTGCTCGCGATGTTTGGCGTCGCGTTATCCCCTTTGCTCGTGTCTTCGGGTTGCGTCACTCCGAGAAACACTCTGTCGGACAGAAAATAGAATCATGTTAAGGTTGCTCGATGACATTCCTCCCTTCTTGCGCTTATTTTTCGAATCGCCAACAATTCGTAATCGTCTATTTTTTCCAGGAGCCTGCAGATCGCGCCGCTAAAAAAACTTACGCGCTCTCACCAAAACAATCATATTTGCAGGGGCGAAACGCCGCTGCTTGTTGATGTTGTCAGGGTATTCTTAGCTGGCCTTGCAATCAGGAATAATGTCAAGATTTGGTCGTCGCGATTTTTGCACCTTCGCGGCTCTGCGATATCAAATCATTCGAAACACAATATCAAACGCGCTCTCGAAATACAGTTTGCTATTTTAAGAGAATAAAGAAGTTTACGAGCGGACGAGTTTCAACGCGAGATCATTTTATTTATTATTTTTTTTGTCGAATGTATCTTAATCAGTTTATTTTTGTGGCTGCAGAAGATTTCTTTTTATTTTATGAGGTATTGATGAAAAGCTGAGTGATACGATGTGTCATTAGGAAAAAAATTCGTGACAGTGTGAATTGAAAATAAGATGGTGGTGAACGAAATATGCGCCTTCTAAGATTTATTATTTTTCTATTTATTGAATCACAAATATAGTTGTGAACTTTATAGAATTTGATTAATTCATATAGGCAAGCTTGCAGCGGTTTTTAAGTGCAAGGTTGTAGTTCTATGGAAAATATAGATAAACAATTGACGACTGGAAGTCGTTACAAAACGGGGCGCAATAGTATTGTTCTCGTAAAAATTATTTTGATTACTCTCTTTTAAGATAAGTACTTTTTTTATTCTACCAATAAAAAAATGTACAAACAAATATTATGGCAACAAATGAAACTAAACATGTTGATGTATAAAAGAAGTTTCATCGTGAAATTCTATTTCAGTTTAATTTCATAATAAAGATACATTAATGAAACAGCTATTCCAGCGGCAACAAAAATAAACAAGCCTCCAACACGTTCTAAAGTCAGTGAAGTTTTCGGAAATTCATTTGCAACACAATTTTCCATACTTGTCCATTTCTCGTATAGTTCGTCTATTTTAGAACTTAGTTTTAGTTCATAGATACTGTAACATGATGAAGCAATAACATAAATATAATATAATATTTATGATGTTAAATATAATATTTATAATTAATCATATTAATTTAAGGTACAAACGCATCGTTAACTTTTTGTAGAAAAGGAGATTCTTTCTGACCGAAAAATGCAATTGGTTTCTTTGCTACCTTCAGTTTAATAAACTCTAAGTCGCAATTATGAGAAGCATAGTGTTTCAAGGAAAAGTCCTCTCCGATTAATGAAAATTTGTGTGTATCATTGCTCATTCTAATACGGCTAATAGCTTCTTCCATGGTGTAGACAAAGCCAGCATTTTGAAGTTTGGAAAACTCTCTTGAATATTTAGTGAGAACAGGAAATTCGAAGATATCTAAGAAGTTTTTTTTAATTTTACTATCGAACAAGTTTATTTCAACCCACTTGCTGAAAAAAAGATGAAGTGTTAAAGACGGTGTTCATTAAATGTTGGCCATCATCATAACTTACCCAATAAGTTTTTTTTCAATTTTTGCCATACTGTAATAATACCAATAGGATCGGCTATCGTTCAAAACCAAATCAGTGTATTCGTTTTTTACGTTCCACTTTTTCAGTTGTTTTACTGTCAAAAACGCTGCGATATTTGCACAGTAGGAAAAATAAAAAATTATGGAAAACAAACTCCATGATAGGATTATTATTTTTCCCGACCAATTTCGAGGGGTTCTTTTAACACCTTGTATCATTGAACAAACAATCATATACCACAGGTAATTTTGAAATGAAAAATGCCCGTTGGAATCTGCCAACAAAATTAAAATAAAAACAATAATGATTAGTTTTAATTTTAGTTTTTAATATTTAATATTTACATTGTGCTTTATAAGTATAAAAATTTGAAGTGCAATATGATAATCTATATTTACTTGATTGAAGTTTTTGATTCTTATAACTAAAGGGAGAACCGAGTTCACAAATCCAAAGTGATAATGTAGTGACGAAGAATGCTCCTAAAATGAGCGTTACAAGTTCCATATCCACAACTTGGGCGTACAAGAAAGAGGCAGATTTGGAATTTCTGCGCTTTCTTAAAACTCCAAGTCCACTCAAATTTCGAAGGATGGTCTCCGTGAACTCTACTTTATTTTCATGATCTGAAGTTATTGGCAATCCAAATACTCCAAGGTCTGCTTTATCTTCAAAAACGTAGTTTACTATAACATCAGCAACGTCATAGATAGCTGAGTTGTTTGATGAAAAAGTCTCAATCGTGTAATTAAACGGAAAGATTCTGCGAATCTCAGTTAAAACGTCAATTGCGTACCCTTTCACTACGTCCATTTTAGATTTTTGGATGATATATGGAGGATCATTATATACTATAATGCGAATCGTTCTGTCATATGGCTCCACGAAGGTGCCAAAAACGCAAACGAAAAAACAAATTATTTTAATCTTCATCAGAAACACAAATTCAGTATACAATCGCGCTTTCAACTGAAGCATATTTGTTTTATTTCAACGCAATTTTTCTCAATTTTATTTCAAATTTTATTTTTTTGCAGCGCCTGATTTCTATCACGCTCGTAGAAAATATTTTTATGGACTCATTATTTTCTAAAATATATTGATTATGTAATTATAGTTATTATCTTTTGAAATGTAGCAATATGAATGATTAATATTGTTTCAAAATGTAAAAAAGATTTAGAAGTATAAATGATGCAAATGGATGTCACTAGTTTGCTGACAATTATTGAAAATAACAAATTGAATGTAAATAATTTATTTTTAAGTTACCTTAATATTGTTACTCATTTCAAAAACAGATGTTTTTATTTTAAAACAATATTTTGCATTGTTTGAAATTAAACAAAAATAAACATTTTCAATGAAATCGCTTAAAGATTTTAGGTGTTTCTTATATATTATATAGTGTTTACTTTGTGTAAATTTTCAAATACACAAATTGTTGAAAGATTATATAATCTTTTCTCGTAATAATGATTATTAATTATTTTGTAGCATTTGACACTGAAAAAAATTTTTGAATGTGACAGTGGGTAATTCAAGTTGTTTCCTATTGAAGGTAAGTTATCGATTCACGTATGCAAGATTTTGTCCGTTAGATCTCGCTTCTGTCAAAATCCGACAGTTGATTTCCCAAATTCCACATGTATGGTTAGTATTTAACATTCGTATAAAATTTGACAGTTATTTCGATTGTATCATATTACTCTGATATTACGTTAGAAGTGCTTTCTCCATCAACAAGTCAACAATAAGACATTGTTATCGTAAAAATCAGTATGAATCATCGATTGCAGTTTGCTCGTTACATCGTTCCGATGAGTGATGTACAAAAATAAAATATAAAATGTCAACTCAGAGTCCGTGAAGATTTGACGATATGTTTAGATTGATTTTGTTACATGGTGTCATCGGAAGAGCGTTTTGTTGTTGATAGATAAATAACCGTTCAGTGAAAGTTTTTGACGTTTCTTCGTTTCATAGATGGTTTTTATGTCGTCATAATATTCAGGATTACCGGTCAGGTTTCCATGGTTCGCCAACATCAGCATTGCTGATGATTTAGAGGCTGGAAATAGTCCAGGGTATGGTCAGCCTTTCCCGATCAAACACTATTGGAAGCGTAAGTCATCAAACATTTAATCATTTTTTTATTGGCTATTGTATATTAATTTTTTCAATCCTTTTTGAAAAACACTACTCAGCCATTAATAAGGTTCATTCTCATTTTTTTTAATTGAAAAATTGTTTATATTTATATGTTGTAATGATTGTCGGTAAATGATAACTCATCAATAAGTATATGTTTGGTTGTTGGTTTACAGGGTGCTATATTTTTTGACGGAAATTCAACGATGGAAGACCTAGAAACGCTACAGCCAAGACGGGCATGGAATAATTCAACGAGTGAACGGGATTTAAAAAATGCCAATACCGTACCAATTGTTTCAATTCCACTTTTGTGCGGGGTAAGTTTATTGCTACTATAGTTTTGTATTCTCGTAACAATTTCATGAAAATCCATGCGAATTTGTTTGTTGATATATGTCAAGAGTTTTTCATTGAACAACATAGGAATATCAAATTAAAATAACCCGGATGATTGAATGTGTCTTTTTTTAACAATTATCTATTATTTTTCAGATTGCTCTGGAAATAACAGGCATAGTTTTTGTTTGTCTGTGGCCGGAGGAGCAAAATAAATGTGATACTTACTTCATTTTTTTATACCTCCATTGCCTGTACTGGCTAATTGTAATCATTTGCGACAGTCTTTATTTGCGAGGCATCCACGAGGGCTTACGCATATTAGGGTACTTCGAGTACTATAATTCAACCGATATTTTAGTGAAATCTCCCACTTTCATCACTTCTCTATGGAACACAGCTTTTTTGCTCATCGCTGTGATTTTACATCACACGCACAAATGGGACTATGAGTCATATTGTAGGAAATCAGAATGGTTGACGCCAATCAATTATATTTTGCTTCTGACAACAGCCGAGCTTACAATACTCATACCAGTTTACGTGAATTATATCAGTAAGTAGTAAATAGCGTTTGATTTATTAATCAAAAAATGAATGAAAAAAATTAATAATGAAATAGAATGTGGTATAAATACGATGGAATTATTCAATCAGTGAATATTTATGGCCCATTAGAGTGAATTCTAGTGGTAAAGCTAATTAGAATTGTCCATTTTGCAGGACGTGTCCGATCATTTATTAAATCGAAACCTGAGCCAGACGTCGTTCGAGAGGAATGGGTAGCTCCCTGTTTGCAGGAATCATACGACGAAGTCGGATTGAATGAATCAGAATCAAACTTGTTCGAATTACTGGAACGTCAGGCTAACTTAATAAGATATTTAAAGGACCACAATATTGCGTTGAGCCAGCAAATAATTCACCTTGCGTCTCAACGACAGCCTGATCAACAATAGTCATTTAGATTTTTACACTGACGAGTGATATTTCAACTATTTTATTAGTTTATTTTGTCAAATTAACATCTTCGTTTATGTTTTCGGTTATGTATCATATCTGTTAAATTTGTTTGAGTTTAGTTTTTTTTTGTAAATGCGTATATATGCTATGTACATAACAAAATGTATACGATTGTGATGAAAGCGTGAAGTTGTGAAACGCAATGACTGTTTTAATAGTGTCATATTTTTTTATTATATTCCACAAAAGAATAACAGCGGCGCAAAAATTGAATGAAATTTGTCTACCAAAATAGATTGTAAATGGCTTGCTCTTATGATGCTTAATTTTATTTATTATACTCGAACCAATATTTGTTTGTTAATATTTCTTGGTTGTAACATTGACAATAATGAAAAATTGTAAATTGCAATAGTATTATCTTAACCAGTTGATGATGCAATTTCGATATTTTTACTAAAAAAAATTAATTCTTTAATTAAAAGATTTTTTTATTTCTACTATAAGAAGAGATTTATTGATGCAGACGAATTTTAAATTAATCTAAATACTAAATTAAATAAATTATAATTGTTTGTTGCAAAATATACTGGATAAGAAAATTATTTTTGCCATTTTTATAATATACCTTAAGAAATCAGACGATGTAAATGAGAATTGATTGAAAAATTATTATTTATCTTGAATTTTTAAAAGTACTAGTATAACTTTGTTTATTTATTACGTCACTCATAGATAATAGTTCAAACTATTAAGCGTCAATGATCGTCTATTGGCTTGGATTTAAACAATTTGGAATTTTATATGTGAATCAATATTTGATAAACAATAAAAATAATTTTTAATAAGCACAAATGATTGTAATGTAAAAATGCTTGAATTCCAGAACCTGATTTTCAGCTTCATTTAATTTGATCGAACATTACAGTTTTTCTTGAGTGATAAATTTTTCAACTGCAACATCAATCACTGCTTAAGCCAGAATAAAAAAAACGCTCTAACTGCTAATAATTCACGCAAGGTAAATTGATTGAATTAAGAAAGTGGGATAAAGTCATTTGATAAGAATAATAATTTATTACATATTTCCTAGATACAAATGGTTTTCGCGGGAAAAGTTGCGTACACACCTGGTACTTTTTGCATCGTAAATCAAATTTATCGCATCGCCCATACGTCGGACATTTTGCCATGGACGTGCGTTTCAAACTCCTCCTTCTGCATTACGAATATTAATATAAATTGTTTAGAACCAATTTTCTTTACAATAATAATAATAAATTACAATAAACTCAAGTTCAGTGGGATAAACAAATCCATAGCGCTCGACAATTTACATCATGCGCCATTCATCACTTTATTAATTTGTTCATCCATAAAAACAATTGCAATAATCAAATGTACGATTTACACAAAGCTTTGTCTATTAGCACCTTGTTCCATACCAAAGTTCGATAACGTTTTATTTACAATTTCCAATGTATGTCACGTCTACGCACAGAACACGAAAACATTATTTACAGTGTAAAGGGTTAATTCGAGCAGGCTCATGGGAAATTACGTTTAATTAGAATGACAGTTTTTGACAAAAACCGCGCTCAATTAAGAATTTAAGAATGTTTCTTTTAATTTATTTGATTTATTCATTTGTGGATAAAATCATGCTCTCATTAATGTGATGGATATTTGTGAAGCCCATCTTTATACCCATCAAGATATACATCATATACAACACATAAATGAAACCATGTAGAAATTTGTATTACTTAATAATACGAGGTAATAATAAAAAAAAACTCAGCTGCAAATTAATTATGTCAATGACAAGGCATAAAAGAGAAGCCTCGAATCAACTCGACCCTGTCGAGTCACTTGTATGTGCAAGTCTCTAATCCGCGCTTTGTCATTTTCTTGCTTCCGTCAGTGTAAGGCTTTCTTCTTTCGCGGTATTTTTTGTTTGATGCTACAACGTTTAGTTGCGGCAACCCTTTTCCTAGTCCCGATCAAATCACGCCTCGCAATATACAACATTGAGCGAAACCCCTTACTCAAACTAACTTTCTGGATTTGTCAGATTCAATTAAACTCAGGATTAACGTAAAGCCATCAGTCCAGATAATCAAATTACGTTTGCCTTTGAAAGATGAAAAATTGATCAAGTCGAAAGTGGCATGCCCGAAAGTTACATAAACTTTCCCGGAATGATGTAACATTTATCCATCTGGGTGGACTGTCAATGTCGGCTGTCAAGCGGTGATTGTCTCTGCTGGAATATTTCACACGCCACAATCGATAAAGAGATTGCAATTTTTCTCGCCCAAAGTTAGAGGAAGTCTGATGAATCAGTGTGAACCTTGAGGTTGTGAATTTTTCACTGTCTCGAGCTGGCGCGGATCATCAATCGGCGAAGCAGAAGAGGCCCCAAGAATGTTGGCCAGAACAGATGCTTTCCTAGCTTGTCCAGGCTCGATTGCATCCTCTTTGTCAGCAGTTCGTAACGGCGCTTCTGATGTCGATTCGATTTTCAGATTTTCTCCAGTCGAGCTGGCGAATTTCGTTTCAAGAGGATTGATAGTGATGCTATCCGGGAACTGGTCCTTCGTCAGGCTTCTGCTGGCAAGCTTTTTAAGAAAGATATCGCCTTTGAGATTGGCCCTTGAAAAAGTCTCAAAGTCATGAGCCGGAGGCTTCGGAGTCGAGTAAATCCTACGGGTCTTGTTTGGTTTGACAAGGATCACTGGTTCTTCGATGGGTGACGTTTTCAGAGCCATCGCCACGGGTTCGTCAGCCGTTAGTTTCAGAGGATTTAACACTCTATTATGAGCTACTTGCTTGGGATCAGGTGGGTGCCAGAGGAATAGATAGTAGCCGCTCAGGGTCATGCCCATCGAACTCACAGCGAACATGTATGCCATCACAGTGATGACCCTGATGGCCTGCTTGTGCTTCCCACTTTCAAACACGTCCTCTTTCTTCTCCCCGGGCATCTCTGGCTTGTTGCCCCCAGCCCCATCACCGCCATCCTTGCTCATCCTTACAACTCTAACTATTTGCTGCCTATCTTTGTCTCAAACGCGCTCACACTGCTTGCACTCAGTTTTGCGTTACATCGAGAACAGCCGGGTTTCGCTCTTTTTCCAACTCAACTTCGAACTAACGTTCGTGTAATCCGAAGCCTGACTAAACTTTCAGTGACTATCAAGAGCTTATTTCATTTGAATGTGCATGCGCAATTGTGATTCGTTTTTTTAGGTTCGCTTTTCAACGTGTAGGGCTTCTTCAAGATAAACAATTTATTATTGAACTAAGAGGGCACTACGAGTTCTCTAATTGGCAACGACGTGTTCATGTTGCAGCGCTTTTTTAGCATCCTTCAAACAAGTCACGTTTTTGTTCATTCAAGTTGAAGCATCAAAATTTAAATTCGACATTGGATAATGACAACTCACGACATTTTGGAAATAAGAATTGTGACAAAAAGTTTTAAATGTGAAAAATGGAAATATAAATGTTAGAATCAAATATAAAAATAACAAATTTAGAAGTGAAAGAACAAAAATTGAACTGTTATGAAATTGTTGTGATTTGTCTATGTGATCCATTTGAACGAACGCCGGTGCAATCGGGTAACTACACCAGTGAATGGACAGTTAAGTTATATTGTCACTTTGAACAAAAAATATATATAAATCGCATAAAATTCTAAACAATATATAAATCATATAAAATTAATATATATGAAAGAAACAATACTGTAAGAAATTACTTTTTCACAATTCTCAAACGTTCAGCTTTCAAACCAACAAAATTTTTATTTAACAAATGTTATTATTAATTTATTTTCATTTGATGCAAAACATGTAAACTTGCAAGTGAGTGCAGCAGTGAATGTCCATTTTAATGACGCTTATTTTAAAATAATCAAGTTATAAAAGTATTTTGCAAAAATTGTTTGTTAATTTCTAAATATGTTCTTGTATATTTTATAAGTGGCATTCGTGAAATATTAAGATTCGCAGACTATTTTAGAGTGTTAGATCTGCAAGAACATCTTAAAAAACATCAGAAGTCAAGAATGATTATTTTCAGTTTACAGTTATGTTTGAAAAGTGGTCACTCACTGGCGCACTTACCCTAATGAGATTAAGCTTTGTGTGATAATAAAGTAGTTAACGCTACTAGATTTCTAATTAACTCAATATCCAGTTGTATCCAGTGTGTATGTAAAACGTGAATTACATTGACGAGACTTTATGTACAACGCAGTCACCCTTATTATATCCCTTAATGCGAAAATGGTCGTTAAAATTTTGTTGTTGTATTTTACACTGATAATATTATTGAAAAGTGTTATTCATACACATCTAACGCTTTTTATTTATTACAGTACCTACGTCATCACATTCTTACACTTCGTGCAATACAGTTAGGGTTACGTTAACTAACTTATTGTTCAAGCTCTAGTGCGGGAGTTCACTATAGGCAATTCAAAGGACATAACGATCCAGTAGTTGTAATACTTTCCGATGGTTTATGTACAACCCGATTGGCATCAGACTTTTCATACGTACATGCGCTTTGTCACGATCCCCAAATTATTAATCAAGGACCTTCATTTTTACAATCATCCCTTCGACATAAAAAACTATCTGTAAAATAATTTTCGGCGATAAAAATAAAATTTGTATCTGTATGTGTATGAGAGAGAGAGAGAGATAGAGTATCTCTAGTGCGCGGTTAAACGCAATTACAGTACCATCATCCGCACTGTGTTCGAAATACATTTCGAATTTTCAAACGCAATTCAGAGTTATTGAGAACGTGTTATTGGCACAACCTGCAGTTTAGCGAGCAAAGATATGGAAGTTTTTGAGTCCCATTTTGATGCGCGAATTTCACACGACTAGACATATAGAATATCATTCCTGGCTCGTCGTTTTACACATCGGTTCACTGAAAATGGAAAACGAGTGACACGCTCGATGGAGCTTGCACTAAAAAGAAAATTCGAGTCAATGATACTGATGGTTTTGTTTTGTACATATCAGTTGATTCAGTGACCTTGCGATGATTTTCCAGCTGTGTAGGATTAATTTCATCGTCTGAACAATTCTGGACAATCATTGTACAATCAATGATAATTCAACAAGTGAACGCAATTGAAGAAAACTCTTTTAACAGTCTTTGGAAAAATATCTTACAATATAAAGTGTAAAAGTTCAAAAGTATTTGAAAATAAAATAGTGGCAATATAAAAAAGGAACTCGATTAGGATTGGATACAATTTGTTGGTATTAATTATCTTAAGTTTTTGTCAAACATCGACTATGTTGTATTGTGACAAATAAATACGAAATGGGTCGGAAATACAGTTTCAGTGTATCTCAACAAAGTATAGTGTATTAATGTATTATGTAGACAGTGGTTTTCTCGGTACGACCAAGTTAACTGTTTCATTTAAAACTTAGTTTAAAACAAACAAGAGTCGTCTGCGTCGAATCAATTGATGAGATTTGAGTCTAGCTCTTGATAGAAACCTAGCTTCCTAGTACAGATACCATCACGACGTCCGTGACTTTCGGAAAAGAAAATGATAACTCCAACAAAATCGTTCAACCTTTTGTATTTCTCTTCTATATCATTCTGCGATGATGTTTATTCAGATTATTAATCATTTTCTCTTGTTTGCCATTATTCTTAAATTTGACTCCTGTGAAATTCATCTGTTTCATTTTGAGAGACAAGATTCATTTGCATTGCAAATAAGGTACACTTTTTTTCGGACAGAATCAAAGTTTAATCATGAAAATATGAAAGCGCTTATAAAAATAAATAAATAAAACATTTCGAGAAACAGTTTTTTTCATAGTCTCTAATAAATCTCATCCTGTCATGTTTTATTTTTATCATGTCATTCTCTAATTTTTTTGATTATCATTCTCTTTGAGATTATGCAGAATTCAAACCAAGGACTTGAATTATTTCGAATTCAAATATTTATATATTTAAAAAAAAACAAAACTAAACGGGCTTGAATATTTACCCCAAGTACGTATACATATCACTGCGGTTCAGCTCTTGAAACAACTTTTTGAAAAATAATAATAATAATCTGTGTACCTGAAACTCGCATTATTTACACGATTCAAAAATGATAAACTTTGGAGCAGTAATGTCCAGTAGATTATGCGTATTGACAGAAACAGGGGGTTGAGAACTGTAAAAACGGTATACGACATATTTACACTGTCCATATTGATTCTGTACAGGTGTGAGTTTAGCAAGGCATTGTGGTATGTTTCAATTTACGAGGCACTATCTTGAATTATATGACACTGTGCTGTGACCAGTCATGTCATTTCACTCTTGATTGTGTTTTTTCTGCTCGACTCGGATACGATAGTAGCAGATTCATGGTTTATTAGGACCGTCGTCGGTATGAGGTCAGGGTTTCCTTCTTCTTCTTCGCATTTGCCTGGGAACGTCGTGAGGATCGGTTGCTGAGGTGGTTTAGCTGGCGTAGTCACATGTCGCCTCCAGAGAGCCATAAGTACGCCTATCACAATTAATCCTAAAATGGCAGCTGTCACTCCTAATCCAATCAGAATAGGAGACATGTTGATGAAAAATCCCACCTCCTCTGCAACTGAAACACCTTTCTCTTACTTATTCAAGCTCAATCAGCGCTCTATCAATTATTGTTACCATTTCCAATTCATTTACATCTTTAATCGATTTCACTTAGCCCCCAGTGCATTAATGTCACGAGCGGCAACTATAATAACCCAACTATAATAAGTGTCACTGGTTAAGTGGTTTGGAGCTTAATTTTCGGTTATTGATTTTCTCTCAAGTTCATTTAATATGTTTTGTTGCTTCATAATTAAAAAAATTGAATGCCGTTGTCGAGATTATGCCCCATCGCTTTCCATCATTTATTTTAGTTTCAGTTATGTTTAATTAATTTTTAAAGCGAACAAACAGAATAAATACAAAAATACACGGATGGAGGCTCTGAAATGGATATACAAGATTCATTATTTGTATTATCCAGTATGAATCCAATTAGCTTTTGTAATTCATAGTGAAACGATAAAAATTTTTAAATTTTTGCCAAGTCTGAATAACAGAGTTCATTTGAACGTTATGTTATTGTCCGTTCAAATTTTATTGATTCGAATTTCAAAAATATTGAAACGATTGAACAATTAGAAATGCAATTATTTATTACATATCATGAGTTGTAAATGGTGAAACATTTTTAATAAATTTTGCTTTGTTGCTTACATAGCAACTGAAAGTATATAATTTGTTACAAATTTTGAATGAAAAATCCTTTTGATTACATATTTTGATAAACCATAAAACAATTTAACGTTTGCAACTAATTGTTATTTGAAAAATGTTATTTTTGCTACTTTTGATTTTATGTGAAAAAAATAGAAGTACCTAAAAGTTTTTAACACAAACCATGCTTCTGAATTTAACCAGAATATTTAATTAATCATTTATTGAATATTTCATGTTTTCACATCAAAACCGCCGGAATGTGAGACAGGATTGCAAGTTGTAATCCGACATTGTAGATAAGGTCAAAATATTTTATAAAACTCGAATTTTCCCTAGTACGATGAAAAATGTTTTTGTTTGCTCATTCGAATTGTTTAATTCTAGAAAGCACTCTTTTTCGAGATTCTTGTAAATAATATAGTTATTACTTTGATGAATTTGTGTTGAATACAAACCTTGCGATTTAGGAGTAGTATTCAGAGTAATGTCATTGATAATGACAGGTTGACTGGGGCCTTTCAGATTCTCCGCATATAATGCAATGGTTGTGGGTTGTCGGACTTCGAATTCCCAATGCGGGTAGATCGATACTAAGCGTTGCTTGTTGACCATCGCAACAAATTTTTGCGGCGATCCGCCGTCAAAGCCCTCAATGCATGATATTCTTATCCAGGATTCATTTCGATTGTGCGCCGTGCAATTTCGCAGCGGAAAAGGTTTACCAACTGCAACAATACCATAAAGACAATTATTTTCCTTCTCATTTGCCAACTTGGCGTGTGTACAGACTTTCCACTTCACTCCATATTAGCACCTTATTTTATTCCCCAATTGTATTTCTCACAAATTTTTATTCATTTGATCACACAAATTCTACTACAAAAACATAATTTTAATATGAGAATGCATTTAGTTGTTTTCAAGAATTTGAATAAGACGATTAAACCCACGCATCATAAGCGCGAACGGTATACATCATTAGCGCGACCGTTAAAGGCTTTAATATTTTTATTTCATTTCTTCACGTTGTAGCAAATATAATTAGTTTCGTTTCTAATTTGAAGTAGAATAGAAACTGAAATTTTACAACGAAAATAAATTGTATACTGGCAACTACTACGAGAGGCAAGGAGTGCATTTTTTTAATTGGCAAAAATATTATTTTTTGCGAAACACTACTTCGGGCGAGAAAAGTTGGCATTGTATGTTGAAAGCTTATAACGGGTATGTTAATGCCATCGTCGAATGTAATTTTCAATTGGGCCAAAATTAATATAATATTTTTTATACTTTTTTTTGCAAAATGTTAATATTTTTTATTAACAATTTTTTTCCAATTTTTTTTTATCCACAGAAATACCGAAAAATAGCCAAACTGTGTTTTTTTAGAATTTATCAAAAAAATTGTTCTGAAAGATCGTTATTGAAACTATTTTCTAATTTGCAGTTTTTTTATCCGAATAAGGTAGAACATGCTTATGTCAAACTAAGTGTGATCGCTCTTGCGAATGAAAAACTTTTAGTATTCAGCAATCAGGTGTTAGAATATTATATTGAAGCTGGTTGTGTTTACTCCCCGGAAATGTGGGCACAAGCACCAACATCAGAGTCACGAACAAACAACGGCGCTGAGCCTTGTCACCGAAATTTTAATGACAATTTTTATACGGCCTAACAGTTACATCTATATTGACGTTTTACACATAGTTCGAGCAAAACTCATTTAAAGTTATACGCATCTTCATAAGAAGAAAGACTCAGCTAATCGAAATAGATATTAGTCTTAGACAGACGCATACTGGATATGTGACGGGAAAAATTAGTCATTTTTGTAAGCTAATTAATGATAGTTAATAAAAATATTATATGACGTGATTCGCGCAAATGACACATAGTTATTTAAGGTATGAATAAATATTATATATATATATATATATATATATATATAGTGACCCATTTTTATCTCGAATCTAAAATAACTTAGGAAATCAGTATTGGAAAAAACTTGTTTAAAAAATATAAAGCAATGTTTTTTAGATAACTGATAGTGCCACTATCAAACTGAGAAACTTTTAATCTTAGTATTTTTGTCTTCAGTGCTTATTTTCGGTTATTCAAGGTGCCAGATTAAAATGAGATATCATATATATATATACTTTATTCAACAAATTGTTTAACTTACCTATAATTGTACTTTTTATGCTTTGTGATTTTATATTTGTTCTTTAGCTTAATCAGTTTTTCAAATTAAACAATTTTGTTAACGCATACAGATTTTAAAGATATAGTTTTTCGGTTATTTTATCAATACGTTATACAATTATAATTTATATTCTTCAAATCAAGTTCATCATTTGTGTTTCACGTGATCAACCGATGGTGTGCACGTAAACACATAAAACTTTATATTTTCAAACTGTTTTTTAAAATATGATATTTACTCAGTCTTTTCTGTAGATTTATGTTTTATGTTTTGTTTCTGAAATAATTAACGCACCTAATATTAGCATTGTCGCCACACGGGTTATATGACGCCTAATCTCAAGTGGCATTTCACTTTAATTTTGTTGTTTACTATCTTTAAGACAATAACTTTCTTAGAAATTTTTTCCCCAATTTGGTGCTGAACTGACTCAGACCTTAATGACATCGTCAACGGCAGTTCAGTTCCAACTTCGGTCCTTTTGCTTGAGCATCGTAGAGCTCTCAAAGGTACTGTTGAGGTTATTTGTTTGCCATCTGACAAACCTATCAAGTCGGGTTGCATGGCAGTAACTGATCTCTCAGCTCCTAATTTCAAGGTTCAAAAAGCAGGTGGCACCAATTAACGAACACTTTCAGATAAACTAAAAACAAGTCAACATTTATTGGTCAAACCATTTAGAGTCCATGAAACTCAACAGGTACTTTTTTAGAAACTTTGCGTTTTTAAGTTGTTCAATAAACTTGTGGTTGTCATCTTCGAGGTTTTTCTCTGACTTGTTTGCCAAATTATAATGTTATTGTTTATCTTTACACCATATACTTTTCCCAGGGATATAGGTGCCCGTATTGGGTCAAGTGAGGGTCAGTTTGAATTCAACATTTTTTCTTTTCATATTGATTTTTATATCGCACAGGTATTATTTTCACAGGTAATATTTTTTTCCTTCAACTTATACTGATTAAAAAAATTTTAAACTAATAAAATTAAGAACCAAAAACTTGGAAGTTAAAAATTGTTAACTTGTTCATTTATTTTTTTTGAATTTTTTGGACAGGGAAATGATTGTAAAATTATCGAACCAACCTGAAGTGATGACTTGATATTGGCAAGGTTCCTTCATGTGGCCTAATAAATTGTTCGCCCAGCAGTCAAAAATTCCGCTATCGGCGTCGCTTGGTAGAGTGAACGTAAGTTTGCTTTTGGTCCCCTCATTCATATACGCTGAGCTCGGTATTTCGTTAACGTCACCGCTCTTGTTGAAAGTCCATCGAAAATTAACAAACGTCGGATTGGCATCCACCAGACACACGAGGTTCAAGCTTTCGTTGCGATGCGTCCAATTTTTTGTACTCACCACTTGTTTACAAACAGGAGCATCTTCAAATTAAATTAATTTTATTATCTCTCTGCGATTCATCTTTCTCTGACCAATTATCTTTTTATTCCGAATAATTTTTTTTAGCGTTTCTATTTTGGTTGTGTTATGATTTGAAGATTCGAATACCGAGTTAATTATGAGAAAACAAAAATGACGGATTAAAGTGAAATTCAAGTGTAATTCGGTGAGCTTTTTTTTCACTGAGGGGTGGGGTCGAATTCCGCGGAACTCCATTATTCATCATGCTCGCTTTACTTTTACGTACAGGCGAATGTAAACTTGGTGTCCAAATTATTCAAACTCACATTGTAACAAGGTAGTTATGATTTTCTCATAGTTTTCTCTTGGCATAAAATGCAGATGTTGTTAACACAAACGCGGCGAGTTATGTGCATTTCTATAACGAGATTTCGTAAACGTGGAGGCAAAACTTTGGTGCAACAAGTTCACTGTAGTTGAGTGATTTGCTAGGCACGAAACATTCGTCCCTACCCCATACCGACTTTCTTCTTCTTATTTTTTTAATAAGTTAAGTGCACTTACATTTGACGTTCAAGTACACGACTTTGGATATATTTCTGCCTTCCGTGTTTGCCGACGCGCATGTATAATTTCCTGTCGCCTTACGAGTTATGCCTGATAATAACAGAGATTGACCTGAGAGCACCACCCCGGCGCTCACGTTGTGCTGTAATTCCTTGCCCTGTGCAATATAATGTCGGTCTTGTCATTCCTCATCTCATTAAGTTAATCGAAATTATATATTATTACACCCTTATTAAGTTTGCGATATACATCAAGTGCACCATACTTAGTACATCGCTATGTCAACATGTTCTCCTGTACAAATTTTAAATAAATGAGACTTCTTAACTCTTGACAAATTATATAGACATTTGTGAAAAATGTTTTGAACTATTATGAACAATTGTGGTATCATCTAGAAATTTGGAAATATCGTGTGTCAAAGGTTATTGTGAGACACTTTTTGTATAGTTTTTTTTAATTAAATTCTTTTTTTAACATTTATTTGTTAGAACAAAAGAATCGTGTAATTGCATACGTGTGTTGGATACATAAATGAACTTTTTTATACTTATTAAATGTAAATACAGAAAAAAATATTGACTGGTCAAAAATAAAGACTACTTTATTAATTGAAGTGAAAGCAAAATAATACCAAAAACGGAAATCGTAATATCCAGGAAATTGTTATAGAGTATAAAAAATTACTCGTGAGATTAAGCTTTTATGATTATTTTTTTACGAGTGAATTTATAACCTGATTCACAAACTGAATCGATATTGTGCGCAGTTTTGTTATATTGACAAGTTACGATAGAATTGACAAACTCGTGAACAAATAAAATGAAATAATTCGATTCAATTAAAAAGCACCGCTTTATGACGATTTTATGATTATGGGATAATAAAAAGTTGCCGCATTCCAATGTTTATTGATATTGAATTTTTTTTTTATTCCAGCCAAATATATTACTTCTGACATGCTGTAACAAATTTTTAATAAAACGTATGTTACTCAATTTGAAACGTATACATGAGGACTTGAATTTTCATTCAATTTAAAGTTTTTTTTTTTTTCAAGATAAAGTATGCTTGGATGTATAAAAAGTTTTGTTTCCAGTTTTTCCCACTTTTTCATATTTCCAAAGTTTTGTTCTTTAGTTCGAATCATTAAGGTGAAACAAAGAAGAAGGGCTGTAAAATCTATTGTGCTTTTTGACTACAAGACATTGTTTCAATTTCGAGCTTTTCACAATTAAACTTTCTTTTCAAATGAAATTTAGTCGAATTAAAAACGAACAATTGAACTTAAAATTAAAACCGTTTTTCTCCTGTTCTTTCTTTTAATCCGACCATATTTTTATAAGCTGTTTCAGTTTATCGAATGTTCAAATTCATTTAACCTAGGAAAAATATATGAAGAATATAGGATTGGAAAAGAAAATGACGATCAAACAACCTATAATTTTGCACATCAAGTTCGCCAAAATTCAATGTCATAATCGATTTGTGTGTTTCAAGATGTTCCATGAAATCACATTTGCGCAAACTTAGATTATTTTGCAAATCTGAGTAGTTAAATTACATGTGGTTATAAACATTGCTATGTTTACGACACGAATTATTATATTTCATGTGATTTAATCAAAGTTCATAATTCTTAAAGCCACACGATGGTGTGTTTAATTAAATTACTGCTCACCTTGTGATACCAGGTCAAGTTAACCATCGGAGGATTGGCTCTTACGGCGCAGTCTAAGTATACATTGTCGCCTTCTTTGATATATGACTGATTAACAGTTGCTCCCATTTTCAGCGTCACTATCGGTGTAACTGTTTACATAAATATGTTCAATTAGTTAAATTTGTAACTCAGTTCATAATTAGATTTGTTCAAAGGCGAGAAAAAAAAATTTCGCACACCAAAATGTGTTTGAGAAAGATTTCTTATTGATGAAAATGTTGGTATTTTGCTGTTGCTAAGAGCTTTAAAAAAGTTACTTTGTGACCACGAGACTAAATAAAGTTACAGACGTTTTTCAACAGCTGCATAGCACTCATGGAGTTGCGACATAATTAATAGATGTTTTCAACGTCACTCATATTTTAGCATGCCATTTGAATTTTCAAGCAAAAATTGTGAAGATTTTTTTTTTTTGAAGGACTAATCTTATTTCCTTGCTGGTGTGTAAGTTACGAGGTAGTTAAAGGAGACCGTTAGATATAAAAAAGATGAAAAATCCTGCGTTTTGATAATCAACGTTGATTGCAGTTTTTAAATTCATATTAAAAGTGTCATTTCAAATTATGTTGATAATTTCAACCACGTATAAAACTCACTGATTCTTTTTTTAGCATTTTAATGAAAAGTAGTTGATCTTATTATTCAAACTACAAAGTTGTTGCTTTATTATTTTAGAGTGAACAATGCTTAGAAATTGTGGTATTTAAACGTTATAAACATCAGTTACCTCGCAGAATCTTCCCCTTAAAATGTCATTATCCTTTGAAGTGGTTAATTTGTCAAACAATTTCAGAGAATTTTGGTTAAAATCTTTTTTGAATTATGATACTTTCCAACTGTATCAGAGATAAATTCTGATATTGTGAATTTGATGTTGAAAATTTTTTAACAATATTAACTAAGAATAAGTGTAATGGAAAATAAAACAAAATATTTTATAATTTTCTGTAAAAAGTGGTACTTACAATGGACTACAAGTTTCCATTTATCTTCGATAGTAGCTTCTGGCAAATGCTGATTTTCAGCGCGACAAGTGAGGTATTTGCCATCATCATCAGGGCTTGGCGTCCAGTGTAGTATGCTCAGCGTACCGTTATTTCGTTTAAACTATTTAGGACAAGTGCAATGATTTACAATCAAGTCTAAGTTGCTTCGCAAATGTTTGAATTTTGAGCCCGCCCAAATAATTTTCATCGACTTACTTTAGTTTCGTTTGTTTGCAGTTCTCTGGCTCCGATGTACCAAGTTAAATTAGCAGGCGGGGAGGAACCAACGCTCCGGCACTCAGAGGTATACCTTTTTTTTGTATTGACTATTGCTTTTTTGTTCGAGATCGAAACGTTTAGGGGTTTCACTGTTTTGTACATAAAAAGTTGATTAAACTAATCGCAATCTAAATATTGACTAAACAAAATTGCCAATTAGTTGAAAAAATGAAACTTACAATTCATCCTGATGAAAACTGTCGCTTTGAACGGTTGAGTAAGGTTCGTGTTACTAGCCTCGCAGATCAATTTATTATGGTTGTTACCGCGCTGGAGGTTCCTCATCACAATGTGCTTAATAATAACGGGCTGATTGCTTTCGTCATGTCTCTCAGATGTTGTAACTACATAATCAGGATTATATTGGGAATCTATGAGATCGGATCCTATGTACCACCGTACCCTTGGTGAAGGTTTCCCTGTTAAAATGAATTCAAAATTGTTGTACTCATGTCAGATATGAAATAAATTCTGTCCAGTACATAAATAATAAATATGAAATTAAACGAAAAACATTTAATTAAAAAAGTAACTGGTGTAAAAAAAGTGAGGAACAACATAAATAGAGAATAAGAGATTATTATATTTATACTAATAGATACAAATTTTACTTCTTTGATTTAATTATATTCATTTACAATGAATAAAGTGAATAATTAAAGTTTAAGTTTAAATTCAAAATAAAATAATTAGTGGTATAAAAATAATAAAATAATCTTTTGGTACAAAAAAATAATATTGCGAGTTGCTTTCTAAATTTTTAATTCGTTCTGCCAGTATAATCTTTACGTATAAGCTTTGAAGCCAATATTAAAGAGATACTCCGGGAAGGAGTTTCAATGTTAATATCCCCACTCAATTTGACATTAAGTAGCAATACCAGTTGTAGAGTATTTACTCGTATCTTGATTGTGACTATTACCTCCGTACACTTCGCACACGAGTTCCAAGTCGGCGCCCTCGGGATACGCTTCCAAATGTTTGCTGACTTGGCGCTTTTTCGCATCGTAAATCTTCGGCATCGATGGTGGTACTGAAAAGTTTCAAACTGAGCGTAAATTTTTTATTTTGCAGGAATTGTTTGCTTGTTCATCAATGTGAGTGTACGCACTCTCTAATTTTTATTGTGTGTGTTCTGAGAAAAGAAAAGAAAATAATATTCTTTCATAGCGCGTTCGTGAAGAGAAAATCAAACTTTTAAAACGAAAATCGCGATATCGCTAAGTGAATTATTCATTCATCATTTTTTTCTGATTGTATTCTCGAACATTCACACGTTATATTTGTCTCTATCAATTTGCTGAGAAGAGTTCTCAATTGATATTTTATGCATCTAAAAAATTTCTTGAATAAAAAATAGCGAACTAGTAAAAGCAACAAGCAAATTCATTGGACATTCTTAGATCCGTTTGCAGGTGTCGTTTTTTTCAACATTCTACTTTCAGGACACTTTCAAAATTGCTTCCGAGAGTATCCGCAATTTATGACTTTTTTTTCTCTATTTCACTCTCATAATCAATTTCTATTCAATGCAAAAAGGTAATGTTCCAAGTAAAACGTTTCCGTAGTTTTTTGAACATTCAACGTATTTACTTGGACTATTTTGGTGCGTTCTCATCAAACAAGTTTGTCTGATAAATAAAACATGCCAAAAGTTGTTGATGTTGAATTTCGAAACAATAATTTGAAAATTGGATTTATAACCGATTTTCATGTCTGAGGAATAGCGTGCAGAAAAGACAAGCGCAGGACATTCGAGCAATGAGATTCGAGCACAAGGTAATGTCGAGGGAAAATATGTGTTGGCAAGACAAATGTGGATAAAAAGGGGGCGGGTCGGTAAGAGTTATAACTTATGATTCACACACCGTATGGTACACACGGAAGCTCGTTCACGATGCTGTTAGGCAGACGACGTCATTTTAAATTGAGCAATAAATAATATTTTTGTTTACTACTGTTTGCAACTTGATGGGATGAAATATTTCAGAATTCGAAATGAAGTCCAGCACGGTAGTAAAGATTTTATGCGATGAACTATATATTTTTTAGCTTAAGGGTGTAAAATAAAAAATGCGCGGATAGGCAATCCGCAACGGCAACGACATTCTAAAAATAGTTATCGGAGTTCGACAGACAAATTTGAGTCCGTTACACTTTTTCTGCTGAAAAATAAGTATTGTGACCTAGAATTTTTGCAATATTTATATATATATTTTTCGAAAACAACAAACAATGTTACGGAAATTACCGCATTTAGTTTAACCCTCTTTAATGGCGGGGCCTATTTTTTGCTTTTTTATATTTGTATTAATTACGAATTCAGTTAATAAATGCTCTGCAATTTGTTTATAGTCATTCTTATAGTTTAGAAAAATCGAAACCAAACAACATATTATCAATCTTGTTTAGTACTCAAACTAATGCTATTTTCTTCTCGGGAAATTTTTTATTCTTTCTAAAAGGTTTTGGTTATCTGACAAATCAGTGAATGATGGTGCCCATTAATCACCACGTCACCACAAGCTAAGGGTGGTATGCTTCGATGATCCTAATAAGGCCTCTGAACGGTTTCCATTTGAAGATTTTGGGCCAACGGCCAGTACGACACATTTTAAAATACATTGGCGTTCAGCGATCCTAGCTTCATACTTCATTCTGATCGTACTGTTTTGATAAAAAAAACATTACAGTCACTCGATTACGTGACGTAACTGACAGTGGGCAAAAAAGAGTCCGTCGATGGTAAATGAATGAGAACAAAAGAGTGAAACCTTTACGCATGAAAAACCGTAACTAAGGTACATACAAAAAGTTAACGAAAAAAAAAGTTGTCACAAAGTTCGTAGGGGATCCGCATTTCGTCGTCCTTCTCGATAAATCGTAAAGCTTCGATAAACGAATCAATATAATGATCCCAGGTTCGTTGGTTGGCTTGGTATATTTACAAGTGCAACGCTATCAACTGTCTAACCGAGTATAGACAAAGCGCCCGTTTTAATCAGTATAATAAATTTTGACACACGGCATTTATTGAACGGCTGTAATTGTGTTTTACATTTGGATTCTGATTTCCACCCATTTCATGTGCCTCGGCATTGCAAAAACAACTCGATTCATCTAAATAATTGATTCTGTGATTCTCAATTCCAATGTGCGTTTTGATCATTAATTAACAATTAGACGGCGCTGAAAGTCAATTGTTATTGTATATCAAAACAATGCTTTTTGGTACATAATCAGATTGCAGATTGCAAATTAACAAATGTGATACTTGAGTGTACCGAAACAAAGAAAATGTTTGACGCTACGTAAATTAAACTCTATGCAATTTTTAACAATCGAATTACAAACTTATTTTGTGAATGGCTAATTGTTGCAGATAAGTTAATATTGTGAGGTTAAAAGACAAGAATATATATGTAACGAAGGTTTCTTGCGGCAAATAATTATCTATTTTGTCGTTGTAGTTTATGCAAATTAGTATAATGCTTGAATAAATTAAATTTCGACTCGGCTCTCGGTCATGTTACTTCGCAAAACTGTTGTAAATTAATTCAAGTGATTAAAAGTGTTTTAAATAATGAATTAATCGAGGGATGAAATATTGAATTGTATCGAGAATTTTGTCATGTTAGATCATTAGAAAATACGAAATTTGAATGAATTCATTTTGAAATACATTTTCAAAAAGATGATCTGAAGATAAGTTGGTGTTCTGAAACAAAATTAATTATTTTAATTATAGGGTATATATTTTGCGTATTTTAAGTCCTCAATGTCGTTCATCAAAGAAAATGACTGCGTTACGTTAAGTACAGAGAATCATGAGAAATGCTCAGATAAAACGTGAATGCTAAATTCAATCCATTTGTAGCGTCTAGCGGCTTTAATACCTGTAGTAATCATGTTGTTTGTGAATTTCGCTCTTAAGTATATATATATATGTCTTGCTTTTAAATCAATGAGATGTTAGGGATGTAAATAAAAGTTAACTGGATAAGGAGACATGCAACTGCAATAAAAAATTTACAAATATGTAAAAAAGGTACTGCGATCGCAATGAAGATAATTGAAAATAGTACATTTTCACTAGGTACAAATTAAAAGTTATTTTTGGCTTTGGGTTCCATAAATGACACTTAAAAAATGTTTTTTAAAAACATTTTTGTTGAATTTTTTTCAATTCAATTTTGTATAGTCAATTTTTTATAATTAATCAAAGTGCTATCAATTAATATATTTCTCATAGCAGATTCCTAAAATGTAGATCTCAACCTTTAAAATCATATATATATATATACATGTATAAGGTCATTTTTGTTGAAATATTCGAAAGTTAGAACGATTCAAAATAAGCTTTTCCCATAAGGTACCTCATTTTATTTACAATTTCAAAAAATCGCCGAAAAAAGTGTGTCACCACCGAAATTTTAGTGGATCACTATTTTTCCTACGTTTAGAGTAATATAATGAACTTGTAAGGAAAATTTTACATTTTTGGAGTCGACTAAATGAATGTTTCATTTGGATTCACCCATGTATCACATTTATAAATAAATAAATACATTTATATTGCATATATTATGATAGTTTACACCGACGTTATATATGGGAAATACATTTTGTTTAAATGGAATACTGATAAAATCAAGGAAATGCATGCTATTTATGAGCGATTTAAGAAAGCATATGTTTTCACTTGGGCAACACATTTTTTCTCAAATTTTCAAAGTTTTGAAACGAAATTTTAACGAAAATCAATTTCATGATAAGGAGAAAAGTCAACGAGGAACTGCAGTTGAAAGAATATCTTTTCTAGTCCCAAGACAATCATTTGTATGACATTTTCTCGAGAAATAACTCTGAACAAAAATCTTGATAAACATTGAATATATTAATGGCTGTTAGAGTTCAAATGTCTTCTTGACAAAGAGATTTCTACGGAAATCCAAGATTCTAACACAACTTTGAAGGAGTTTCACGATGATAGACAAAATTTAGTCTTAATAATGATAAGACTAATAGTTCCGCACATTCGAAATCTCGGCAATGAAAATCTGCAACCAGAGGTGAATTTTGTATTGTACATTCTTTTGATAAAATGGGAACTATATTATGATGAGTGAACCTTTTTTATAGATCAAATATTGCCACTCAAAAATTGGAGAATGCTCGAGTAAAAAAATGCACTTCATACAAATTTTTAACATTTTCTTAGTACAAATTTATTTTTCATAACGAATTTAAAAGTTCCATAAGTTGAGTTTATTTCAACTGCAAAGATATATTAATAAAAAAAAATAGTCAGATTGTTAAATTGAAGGGCCGGATGCAATAACGGGACTAGCGCTCGAAGGCTTTCAAAAAAGTATCGAGGAATTTTTTGATTTCGATATCATTTAAAGGCGCGTTTTTAAAGCGATTGCGAAAATTATACGCGAGCGCGTTCGCGTAAAATTTGATACATCAAAGCGTCAACTTCAAGTTTACGCGAACGCGCTCGCGTATAATTTTCGCAATCGCTTTGGCCTTCGCGTACGCGAATTCGCGCGACAAGAAAACATTAAATGCGCCTTAAGTGGCCGAAATATTTACTTTGATCTAAAGGACAACTTAGCTAGTTAAAGTATATCGAAATCAATAATTTTCTCGATACTTTTTAGTTTTGAAAACGTAACCTTCGAGCGCTAGTCCCGTTATTGCATCCGCGGCCCTTCAATTAAGGAATCACTCTAAATCCTTGTATTCATTTAAAATTGTATATTTTATTATCACAAAAATTTGGTGTAATAAAACAGCGTAATTATCCTGCAAAATAATGTAGTTATAACTTCATTAGAGTAAATTTATCATTCTAACAGATTTGAAAAAATAAAATTTAACAATTGAGTTGAATATATGAAACCGATCAAAATTTCGAATTTTATGCATAGCTGGTAGATAAACAACAAAGTTTTGTTGCTGAGTTGTAGTTTCATATTGATATTCAAGTGCATATACCATGCAAAGTAAATCAATATAAGATATTCAAGTTTCAATAATGATACAAATTAATACAATTAACAAAGGATAAAAAACACATAGCTTTATGAAATCAAATTTAGAAAATGTGTTTAGTGAAATCAAATGCTTGCCGTAGGATTACATATCTATTATGCGAATACAAAACAAACTTGTACATATATCCGTGGATTCAAGTCTGATGTACCCGGAGATTCAACTAATCTAACAAGAACGGAGATATTTGTATGTGCACAAGTGTGGTGTTAGTTTCAGTCCGAGTTCTAAGCTAAAACCTATATATTGTGGTCTAAATTCACTGCGGCTATTAGCAAAGAGCAATATTTTCTAATGGATACCATTGTGTACTATTCAGCGCATACATTGTTCGATGTTAAAGAGAGACTAAGAGAAATTCGCATAATGCTCGGGAGTCAATTTAGGATGTAGATTTATAAACACGGTCTTGTCGTTGAACGAGAAATTCCTTTCAGTTCGAAATTCGATTAAATTTTATCTCAAAAGCGAACGAACAATAGCCTACGGCAAATTTATAGCTTTCTTATAGAATAGCAAAACGGTATTCCGGTTTTTAATACTTTCGCATTATAAATAGACAGTATCTGCTGTCCTCTTTCCGCCCTCGATCTTTTCATATTCCACAATCGTGCCAAGTTATGTGTATGCGGCGTTTAAGGACATCAGAACGTTAAACTGCTGCCGAAGGTGAAGAATCGAGAATTACTTGCCTAACGTTGATATATATACTATGGCCTAATTCTTCACAGTGCAAAGAATAGCCGTATCAGAAAATATTCAAAAATGAAAGATAAAAATTGTACCTATTTCATAATACTTCATTTTCGAGGGGTGTACACAAAAGATGTCCAAACGTCTATAATAATTAAAAATCTTTTGAAAAAAGCAATATTGATAGAATTCATCACCAGAATGTTTAATCAAATGAAAATTGACAATAATGCATTTTTTAGAATTCAATATCGTAAACTTTCTTTGACGACATGCGCGAAACAAAAATTAAATTTCAAGCTGACCTCGCATCTTTCTGATTTTGCTTTGACGCGTAGGAAGCGTAGTTCAAATTGAATAAAAAAGCATAACACTCATTTCACCGTGTTACCGGATTCTTTTATCGTGGAGTGGATTTGGAATTCCACTATAGTCTTCCTGTTCGATTGAAGCCGAAAACTACGTCGGGCGCTCTGCCAACTTTCGGCAATCACCGTTAACCGATTTCAACCCCGGTGGTATAAACTGTCGGACTACGCGTTCAATTATTATTTTTTCTTTCTTCAACTCCTTATCATGTATTTTCTAGAAGATACGCAATTTGCAAGTGATGAAAAAAATATAGCACAATATTCAAGGCAAATTGAAAGAAATAAATTGAAACTATATTACAAAAATTCTTATATGAATTTCTTTGAGTCAACAAAATGTTGTACACAATTTGAAGTCCATTTGCTTTAGTTGAACAATTGACAAATTATAATTATTATATTAAATTTTGTATTCAAATATCTAAATTACATTTTAAATTATTTATATGTAATTTTTGAAATTGTTGAAAAATTATACGATCATTTTTTTTAATAAAAAATATGAACTTTTTCAATGTTTTTCATTTTTTCTTTCATTTCGTAACGTTATGAAAAATCTTTTTGTATTTCCGCTTCGAATGTAATTTTTCAATTGTGAAAATTTCAAGATACACTCAGTTGAAA
This sequence comes from Trissolcus brochymenae, assembly GCA_030523145.1. Lineage (NCBI taxonomy): Eukaryota > Metazoa > Arthropoda > Insecta > Hymenoptera > Scelionidae > Trissolcus > Trissolcus brochymenae. Next base: position 29,583 of record JAQQRF010000494.1, read on the forward strand.
TTACTGAATGTAAATAGCACAATTCTTTCTGAACAATGGAAAGGCATAATTTAAAAAAGCAATTAAAAAGTTAGCGACTCTCAGATTATAAACGACAATAGTAGTGTAAAAGACAGAAACGAGCATAGTCAAATGAGAAAATAGCACATCGATTACCACTCTGATTATTGATTAAACGCCGGGTTGCACTTGCGTTCGTTCGGGAAATCTACTACTTAGCGCTCGTTTCGTTAATTTCGCAAACTCCAATTATCGGCCGGAAAATTTTTACACTCGGTTATCATTAATCTTGGATGAGTGAAGACCAAGAGTTGGCTTTAACGAGTTTCAAGCGCGTTCGCGGATATCGCGATACTTTTGTTAAGTCGCTCTCGTTTCGTGTTTATTAGAAACTTCATCTAAAAGTTCGCTTTCTTTTGTAAGTTCATCTAACCCTTTTTTGTTTCAACATTTTTTTCTCTCTCTCTCGCATTAAAGTTTAGATTTACGGGGATTAATATCTTCAGGTGTAGGAATCGATCCTTAAACCGATTGTTGCAAAAAGACAAAAATAGAAAAAAATAAAAAAACAGGTCTCTGATACAAGGAAAGAAAGTGCATCAATTTCGTTGAAATGTTGTTAGTTTTGTTGACAATCCATAGATCATGCAGTTAGTATGTATTAGTATAAAATCATGCTCTTTATTGATCATAAAGTCATAGCTGATGGATAAATTTCTTTTGATGATTCATTGCGTTATGTGTGAGGGTGAAATGTTTTGTTTTCTCAGCAAAATCTTCCCTCACGACGAAATGTAAGACTGGCGATTTCTATCTAGATGAGTATATCCCAACTTCCAATGTTCAGCTTAGTTTATCACTTCCCGGCAATAAAATTAACCCTCTGAGTCACCTTTTCCAACTTTTGACCCATTTAGTTGCAGACTGAGAAGATAAGTTTTAGTATTCGTTTGTAGTTAGAAGAAAGGGCAACTTTTCTAAATGTTATATATTAGTGATAGTCTCAAGAAGATGAATAGTCCATTCAAATTTTTTGGAACGGAACATCGTTGGTTTGATCTAATTTTTGTAAGTAAAAACATTTTCTTTTTTTATATTATAAAATGCAAAACTGAATGAAATTTCATTTATAATTTGATATGTAATACTTTATTTATGAATCCAAAAAATTGGGATATAATTAAATCATTGAAGTAAAAAATTATTGATTTCTATTTTAAATGGATGAAATAAAAGATTCCGTAAAACACACGTTAAGTTAATTGAAAAATTCAACACGCTGTATGGATAGGATTTTGTATTTGTGTGTGTGTTTTTTTTTCAATTACATGCTCGTTATCTTTAATGTCTGTACAGATGCTGACAATATTTTGCTTTGTTGATCAATAGTTTATGTGTTATCGTTTCGCAGGTTTTTTGGTAGCGATAACTCTGACTCCAGTATGAAAACAAAGGAGATAATAAAATCGCTTTGATAACTGAAATAAAATTTATATTTTTTGAATTGATCCTTATTTCAAACATATTTAATGTGGTTTAAATATTATTGTAAAGAGCCTAACGATAAATTTTCGACCTTTTTTGTGCAACAGATGAATAAATAGGTTTAATCATAATGTTTTCAATAATTATTGGATGTAATCAAGTTAATAAACAGCTCGCTCGATTGCCCTTTGTAATTAAATTTAAATGTATCAGATTTTGTGTACAATCTTTTTCTACACTCTTGTTTTATACCTTCAAACTCTGTGACTTAAATTTACGAGCAGTTTGTTCAGACATGTATTTAGTATCGTAATGTCAATACTATCCAATTGGAATTTGTACGTGAGCGTATTTCTAGTAATGCATCTAGAAAAACAAAAGTAACATCCAATTTTCTGTTATCCCATCAAAAAAGATAAAAAAATTCAATCAAAATTCTGTTAACAAAAAAGAGTTTGAAAACAATTTCAAAGCAAAATCAAAAAAATGTGTAACTAATTACGTGATTTTACCAACTGATTATCTTCAATGCGTCTGGGTCTTTAGAGATTGAGCACAGAAGATGCTTGAAAATGTTTCATTGTGATTCGCAATTTTCTAAGGCGAAACTTGTATCAGGTCCCTAGACGATCATTATACGTTAAAAATCCCACGAAAGAATGAAATATGATTTGGATGAATTTTTGAATGGTTCAAGTTACATGACGTTTTTCATCAGGCGCAAGTTTCTTTTTTTTCATTTTCCAATTAAACAACAAAACAATTTGACGTTGCGTTGCAACGTTAATAAAATTTCATGTTTCCCGTTTTGCATCATTGGGTCGCCTGAAAATTGGACAGAAGGTTACAAGCGAGCTTCCCTGGTATTCTATTTGTCTGTTTTATTTAGTTTAGTGCCCGCCGGTGAGTTCATTTGAGGCGATTTTTTTGCGGATCGAATGAAGTGAACGGGAGCATTACTTCGAATAATTGAGAGTACCGTGTTGTAAGAATTCGTTTTTAATCAAAGTCCTCGGTCGGGGTTTCAAAGATTCTTTCCTTCTCAAAATCATGGACGATCAATATAAGTTTAAAGACTTCCGCATATTCTTCACCGATTGTTCGTTTGAAAAATTTCGTTTCTCTGATGTAGCTGAGTATTTTTATTATTAATTACTACGGGCAAACAGTGCCCTGAAAGCTGCAATAATTAAGAGATCAATCGATATTGATTCCAGGGATTGTTTCAAGTTGCCGACGCAATTCTTTTCACCATCGAATGAGAAAATAACTCGAAAGTAATTATCGCTTGACAATAGACCAAATTTCGCGCACTCTCCGGCGGTTTCCTTTTACTTTTTTTCCAAAATCAATTGAGTGATTAAGAATGAATGCTTTTCGGATCGTGACATTATTTGAACACAAATCACCCATCGGCTTTCATTATTCTTCCTGGATTTTCATTTTGATGCGTCAAACTCATTCATTACTTGTAACTGTCTATATATTTGTAACAATAAAAACTCACTAAAATTAAGCGCAATTCTTTTAGTTGAGCTTTTCTTTTTAAAAGTCAATCCAAAAATGTTAAAGGATTATTCAAAATACAATTGTGAAAAAACAGGATTGATGCAAATGCCCTATGTGCAGATTAGCAGCTATATCAACGTATGCCCAGGTGAAAGATGGAGCCTTTCGCTGGTAGCTTTGCAATCGGCTTTGAACCATTCATAAAAAAGCAGCATATTTGTTATGCATGCCTGACAAACGAAAATTGGTCAGCAGCGTCAATTTTGCGATAAAAATAATGCTTTTCATCAAACTAGATGATCGAATGAACCGGTAAATAATGAATGTTTGCGTAATTCTAGCACTGTCGCGTTTCAATTAATTCTTCGCTGCCATTGATAGTCACTTATTGGCACATTGATATGTTATAAATGGTATACGATTCATGAAATAAAATGGTTTTATTGTACTTGATGCATGACTCTGGAATCAATCAAAGTATTATCAAACGCTGCAGGAAATTTTTTTAGATTTCAATTTTAGTTAATTTAATATTATTGAGTAAAAATTTTATTTTAAATTGCGTTAAATATAAATAACAATATTCGGATCATCGAATAATTGAACAATCTGACCATGATAATTGCTTGTGCATACATTTTTCGGGATAATTATAAGAGAAAAATACAAGATGAAATATTAATTATAGAGTCAAAATAAACAAATAAATAAATTAAAAAATAATACAGTCGAAAGTTTCTCGTTTTTAATAGTTTCAAGGAGGTGCATAGGGACTATATTTGAGTGCATACAAATGGACATTAGTTTAAAAATGTAAATGTCCAAAACATTGCAACTAATTTGAATGCGCATTGCTAGTTTTGGGTTAATAGACGTGACCTCGCCCGTGTGATTGTTATCTGAATTTGCGCAGTGCCGATAACACTACCCTTATCTGGATTTCATTATGAACTCAACGGTATTTGCATAATATTTTTTTTTGCAAGTTAAAAATTGTTCGATTACATAAAATTCGATTTGCCATGATGGAAGGCGAAAATTTGTTCTGACGCATGGTTGTTTGTGCATGATGAGTTGATGCAAAATTGCGTGCCTGAGAACTCGAGTTTTCCCTTCAGACCTGAATAAAGGAATTACCGAGGCGGTGCTCTCGCGTTCTTCGGAATTCTGTTAACCCAGTTCAATATAAATGGGATCGTTGGGCTTAGACCTTCTTCGTTAAGATATTTGTTTGGAACCAAAATAAGATGGAAATCAAAACACAACTTTACGTTCACGAAATCATGTATATACGGACATTAACTCATTCTTATACGGCAACAAGCCCAGGCTCTTCAGAGATTATGTAGATTGATTCTATTAAGATAGACGCCACAAAATCCGTTCACTATTATCAAGTGACTCTTGAATACAGAAATCAATATGCGCCCCCAAAGCAAAGAAACGTCCACTGTCATCTTCGACCATCAGAAACATATCTCTAGTTGATTACGTCGCGAATTTTCATCGCCGAAACTCTCTTAAAAGTCGCTCTCTTGCTCCCTCGGTTCATGAATTGAACTCTTCATTCAAAGTATGCGGCGGATTATTCAAAATAATAATGTAATTATTAGCTTCGGTATGAGAATAATTCGGTCACAGTTGTACGAACGAAAGTACTCTCTATAGCATGATTAATATTATTTGTGTTGTTGAAACAGAATAATTGATGACATTATAATGATGGTAATGTAATTGTATCAAATGAATGTTTCACGGCTTTGATCTATTTTATCCATTTAACAATTGTCCGTAATTAACCATTGAAAGTCCAATCCACATGTTTTATGTTTGTGCTACCGATAAACTGAAAAAAAATAAAAATTGGTTCGTTGTAATTTGTTATTATTTAGATAGTTTATTAAAATAGTACGTTTGTATTTTTGAAAGTGTTCAAAAAACATTATGCCATAATATAAAATAAAATAGTAGTGATTTTTTAAAAATATTACTGAGTTCGATTTGCTTTCTCTAAAGATGTGAAAAATGTGTTACTTTTATTAATTTTACTTACCAATAACAGAAAGATTGACTTTCAAGTTCTGCGTTGGAGAGTCTCTGAAATCAACTCTACACCTGTACTCTCCCTCGTCGCTCTCAGTTAGGTTTTGAACGAACAAATGAGCCGGTGGGGATACTTCAAAATTAGCTCTATTGCTGGAGAAATGCATGGTGTTCGAGGCTCTCTTGGCTTGTTGATTACGAGCATCGTACCTAATACAACAATAAAATTGAACATCCCTTTAGTTACAATAGTTAGAGCACACATGTAAATGCATTATTCCAGCAAATAACAACTGTAATCTGATGTAAACGCAATCATATGTAACAGTAATAATTTTACATCTGTTTCATTAAAATTAATCACTTGTTTGTTGAAATAATAACATTTGTTAACCAAATCTGTTCTGTTTGTATAATTTTATGAACATTTATATCATCGCGTAAACGGACGACTCATTATTACAACCAATTATACAAATATCCGTTTTAATGATTGCACATTTTTGATGAAGTTTTCTGTTTGATGAGACATGAGTGTAGATCATACTCGGACAAAATCGGCTGGTTAATATATTATATTTTTATATAGTTAAAGCTTTTGTAGTTGTAACAATTATAAATATAGTTATAACAATGAGAATTCCAGTTGAAACAACTATTTTCAAATTAACTATATTTCTCAGTTTGTTTTTTGGTCAACTCGTTATTTCAAGTGCAACTGATAAAAAATCTAGTTAATGGAAAAAGATTTTAATAGTAAAAAAACTTGAAATAAGAAATGTTGACGACAATTTGATGCTTAAAAACGTAAGAGAATATCGAACAATGTCTTATCTCGATTTTCAATGTATAATTTGTCTTTTTGAACGACTTACCATTGTAAACAAATTTTCATTCATCAATGAAAGAAGACAAATTTTTCATTATTTTTGCGTTTTAAATGAATTTTCTATCTCACATATAATAAATGAATAAAAAGATAGAAAATGAATAAATATACTATTTTTCATATTTATTTCATCACAAAATTCTGTAAAAATGTTTAAAAAAGTATAAATTCAAATAAATGAGTTTAAATTAAAAATTTAAAAGGATTAAAATTACATTTGCAATAGAATTCCAATAACTATTCAAGGTTATATGTAAATTTTCATTTCATCGATAACCTTCTTATGTAATTGGCACAACTGTTACGTCTTGTTAATTTTACTATAGATTTTAAAAATGGATAGTGACGTTGGCACAACTCTGTACCAGGTTATGTTGACTAAAAACCGAATTAAAATTTCCTAGTTAGAGTTACTATTTTTTTCTAAGTGTGCACGTAGTTCGGATAAGTTCATGACATATAGCATCTATTTTTGACTGCAATATATATTCGATATTTTTAGCAAATAAAATTTTTCTTATAAGCTTAGATAATATGGTTACACAGCACTATAGCACTGTTAACGTATAGCTAAATCTCGAATCGAGTATGCCCAGGTGGATCCTGTTGCCGCTCGAATGGCCGGTGTAATGAAAAATGCAAAAGGGTTAAACTAGGTTTAACGCTGGACGCTGAAACTTTCCCTTGGGGAGATTAGAAAACATCAAAGTGGTGACCGACAGCAGACATCCTGACCAAATGACCAACCGAACCCATGAGTCAGCTGTTAGTTAATTACATTCGGTGCATCAAATTGGTGCTATTGAAAGTTTCGTTGAATGTACGCATTTTCGTCATTTTCTGTCCTGAATATTCTAATATATCCTCATTTTGGGATAAAATGAGACGAATTATAAAATGGTTATGAATTATTAATGTGTATATATTTTTTTAACAATTTTATGAAATGTAAACAAATTTTTGGTATGCATTTCTTTAGGGATTCAACTTTTGGGTAAATTTTTAAACAATCGATTGGAAAATATATTTTTCTTAAAGAATATTACTAGAAAGATTCATTTGTATTAAAAATTTGAATAAAGACCGTTTTTTTAAGATTTGTAAATTAGAAATGAGTTCACAACGTTGAATAATGTCAAATATAATACCATCAATTCAAAGTCAAATGCGTATTTTGTATGCTCATGGGTCATTACTTTTATTTAATCATTACAAAAAACAGTGGCGTTTAACTGCACAAGTTTCCTGGAATTACAATTTCGTGGTGTAAAAACTGTGCTTGTGTATGAACGTTTATTAAACTAGTTTTATGGCCAATAAGAATTTTTTCATCATGTGCCATACTTCGAAAATTGCATTCAGCATGAAATTTATCACTGCAGTAAACATAATTATTAAAAATTTTTACTTATTCTCGAGTTATTATTCTGTATAAAGTTTGACTTAAATATTAGACTGCTGTGCAATATTATACTCGAAATAGAAAAATAATAACAAAAAGGACGTCAAAAACGATCAGTACCATTGTGCTGCATTTGAGTGTGCATTTAAATCCAACTGTACAAGTTAAGTGGAAACAGTGTATTGGAATGCTTAAAACATAAAATATATAGTCAATTTAAATAGCTGCTGTAATTGAAATGTTGATTTAAAATCTAAATGTGCATACACTCAGAGACAAATCTATCGAACGTATTAAATTTTAGTTAAATTAAAAAGTCTTTATTATAACTTTAAATAAGGTTTATTTAATTTAACCAAAATTTATTAGGTTCACTGACGATTTTTCTCTGAGTGTATAGCGTTCGTATTCGATACACATATATTTGTTGCATTCATTGTTTCATTTTTTTTGTTAGTTTAATTAAAACCATTTTAGAGGGTTCATTTTGATTCTTTGTTGAAAGATCACAATTAAATTCTCGATTATTAAGTGTAATTAAATTACCTCGCAATACCATATTGCAAAATTTCTAACAAAGAACAGATCATATTGATGATGGATTATTTGTTCGATATTTGTAAATGAAGAAATATATTGTTAGACGAATACATATAAATGTCTCTTGAAATATAAAAAAAGTAAGACAAAAATATCACTTGTATCTTCCGTCTATAGTTTACGGAAAATGGTAACATTTGTTGGATATTCCGAAAAATCCTATGAAAATTGACGGTCTATAGAGGCAGTCTATTGCAACGAGATGCCTCCATGCGTTTTGAAATAACTTGATTCGAGCTGTGTCGGTGCAATGCAGCGTGCGCCTGACTTGAGTTCTACTTATTAAAATGCATCCAAGAGACGCCACTTTTCATACTAGAACGAGTCGGCGAGACGGTGCACGTGCACGTGTAACCGAGAAATACCGCGCTACATCGGGATCAATTTTTCGCGAGAAGTTTAGCAGTTGATCATAGTTCAAACGATGGTGTGACAGAAAGAATAGTTACAAGCGCATCACCCTGAGAGCCAGATAACCTCTCTTGCCACTAAAAGTCGATACTTGGCATGGCGAACCAAGTGCCGACAATTCCGTGAAATCTTTTTGCCGAATCTCACCCAACGACTGCATCGCTTTCCTGCTGAGTGCTTTGCTATGTTCCGAGGATGCGCGGTAACGAATCTTGATGCAAGCGATGAAGAATGCGCGCCGCCAAAATCGACTTTCCGTATCAACATATCCGCGCAAAAATTGCTCAATCATAAATTCGTTTAAGGGGCTCTATTGCTTTGAGATTTTAGCATCCTGGGAGATGAATAAAGTACATTTGCGGTTAATATGAATCACATAGTTTGTTTATTTGTTTTCAATCAAGTTTTTTTTCCAATTTCAATGCTATTTTATGCATAGGTACATTTTTGGCGGAATCAAAGTTTTGTTATTGAACCATCGAATGAGAATTGCCATATTTTTCGATCAATACATTTTTACCTAAATGATTGTACTATACAAAAAATAAAAAAAAAGAAAATATCAAGTTGCAGTTTGAGGAAATTGCTGTAATTTTGTGAACAATGTGTATTGTTACTGCAATTGCTACATTGTATCTAACATCGTAGTAGGGTTAGTCATCCATGTAATCATATATATTTGTGTGTATCAATTTCTATTATTTTATTACAAAAAAATATTACAACCTTTAAAAACTAAAGTTGTAGATATTATTAAACTAAAATTTATTTGTTTTAGAGTTATTATAGGTTATTGCAATAAATTTCACTTGAACAATTCGGTCATGTCTTCGAAAATTCGAGAACCATCTCTTATTCTGCATAATACTTCAAACAATGATATATTCTCAGAGTCAATTGACATAAAAACCCAGCATTGAACCCAGAATCAAACAATATTGCAGGATTACTTCTTTTAGTAAAAAGTTTAATTTTCACAAAAGTGAAATAGAGAGAAGAATAATCGATGTTCACTGTAATTGAAAATTCACTTGCAATATTGATTTTAGTAAAATTAATTAATATTAATTGAATCGTAAATGCAGTAATATTGATTAAAATTATATTAATTCCTTTCATTAATTGATTTTGTAACATGTTTGCAGTCTTGTGTCGTTCATCATAAAATCACAGAGTGTAGAAGTGCAAAATTTTGCAGAAGAAATAATAAGAAGAAACTTTGTCGCACATGTTAGAAACTGATTATTCTCGCGAATTAATAGGAATATATTTAAAACACTTTGACGTCGTTTAACTGATATTTTGTTCCGATGGATATTAACACATTTCAATGAAAAATATCATTGACAGCACGAAATGTTATATATTTATTACAAGTTTTTTTTGCTTGTTTACGCATACATAAAAATATTACCTTCTATTATTGAACTAATACAACTGTAATTGTTGATAATTTAACTTGGTTATAGTTAAGTTAACTTGGTTTTTTAAAATTTTTTAGGTAAAAATAATGAAGTGAAAGCAGTCATATCAAAATAATTCAACATAAAATGAATATTTATATCAAAACTTTCGAACATATCATACTCTGACACTTTTTCTAAGTCCCAAAACAATGTTTTTGAAGTTTGCTCTTTTTTCACTGATTCAAAAAATGTCTGACAAATTGGGACAAGAAATGGTATTAATTTTATATTTCGCTCCATAGTGAAAGCTTACGAAAGAAAAGAGGGTAAGTGGCAAAAGATGTCAAATATTCAACAGTGGAATTTTATACCCTGGTGGTTAAGTGAACTACATTCTGCTTGAGGTAAGTTATTAAAGAATGAATTATATATTTTTAATGATGCCGATGAGGAACCATTGTGTGTTGATTACACGTACGTTTTTTATTTTATTTGAAATTGGTAATTATATCTTCTGTACATATTTCAAATTATTCGTCAGGATTTACTACATTGTTACGTAATGCGATTCTCACAACTTTTTTTAGGTTAGAACCTGAAATAATTCATATTTACATGGAATTACTGCATACTTTGTTTGAAAAAATCCTATCTCCAGTTAACGAAAATCTTTTAACGACAATTACATATCAAATAACGATTTCTGACTTTATCTTTGATACAGATAATAATTAGGCCATTTGTATACACAAATCCTTGAGCTGTGAATGTTCAACAACTAGAAAAGCGAGTTTTGGGGATCTCATAACGCATGTTAATGAGCACATGGCACTAGGCACTATAGTGTATAGAATGCCCAAAACTTGTACGTCGTTTTTTCTAAACGGTCATAAAAATATTAAATAGCTTGAAAATAGACCTTTAGTTCTATTCATTATGATGTCACCAAATTTCGTTGGTAAGATGATTGACCCTGCAAAAATGTCAATTCTTAACAAATTCTGCGAAATTGTAGACTCTCACCAATTTTTCCTAATAGGATAAATAAACTGTTTTTGAATCAGGAAAATCAGTCTTTCCTCTCGTCCTATTCGGTAGACTCATCTTCTTGAATCCGTTGTCCCCAAATTGTTAAACGGCAAGCAAACTTGATCTGACTGTCCTCAAATAATTCAGCAGCAAGTAAAGTCTTTTTTCCCGATCTACACTGACCAGTAGGCTCTAATTCATGATCCGATTGTCAATCACTATCCTGTCCTTACTCAAAGAGATTTTATCCAGTAACCATGATTTTATTCAGATAAAAGTTATCACCAAGATTTGAGTACTGAATCCAGAAACTACGTAAGCATTATTTTATTATACCGCAACGTTAAAAATTATAAATACTGAATTGATTGTTCAAACTTCAAACAATCTTGTATCACACTTATGTCTTCATATCATAACTGAATTTCAATTACTGGTTGTTTTCTGAATGGTATAACTAATGAAATTGAAACTAATTACTGTTTAATTTCCTGGTTATGACTTGATGATACAATTGGTATTGAAATTTAATACTTCAAGCTCAAGTTTATTTGTGTTTAAAGACTGGTCATGTTTGGACAATTTTATATTGATTAGCATTGTATTCTGTCATTTTGCACACAATAAACTGAACATGAATCTTATCCATATAATCACCGTGTTAGAATTGTTAAAAACACAAAATAGATTATCAAAATTTGTATGAAAAATTTATAACTAGCTAATCTGTAAATACAAATGTGTCAACAAAATTAATCATATTGTCTATAAAATTAAAATACTAATTGTATAATGTCTGATTAAAGTTATTCACTAAAAAATGTTTTTTCATTTTGGTAAAATAAACATTGTTAAATAAATTGGATTGTATATACACTGATTGTATATTACTGGTGTTAGTCTACATAACTCAAAATTGTGTGTTACTTCTCAGGACGTAACCACATCTTTTTTTTTAACTAACGCGCCTTAAGAGAGAAGAAATTTCCCGAAAAAGAATATTTGAGATCAATAAAAAATTCGTTGTCATGAAAATTCTTATTATCTTATTGTGATTATTCAAATAAATTCTTTTTGAAAACAAAGTAGAAACATCAATTTCACGTAATTTATCCTATATTTACTTTCGTTATCTTTTCGAACTGATATTGTCTTACTCGAGTTATTTATACACAACGTATCTGAGGATAAACTATAGTACGTAAGTACGAATACATTGAGTATATTAGAATAATTATATTAAAATCATAAATGTAAATAAAAAAATTTGATCATTTTTTTAAATTTCATTTTACGATGTCTCACAATAAAATTTAAAAAAACATTATCTTCTATCCCGATTTATGCAAATTATTCAGTTTTATGTGCCGTCACTGACTTACAAATTTTATGTTAACCGAATAAACGAACGTGTGTAATAAAATGAATGTCATTTATTTTGAAAATTTTATACATAATTTACATTACCAAACATTTAGTGCAATCATTTCATAGGTGTTTGTTTTAACAATTACATTAAAAAAATTTGAGAACTTCTATTCAGGAATAAAAACATTTTTGCCAATTTTTTCATTGATTTCATAAGAATGAAAATTTTACCAGTTTCACATTAATTTTATAAATTCTATAATCTAAATGAATCGAGTTTTTTTTAAACCATAGAATAGTCTATAAAATAACTAAAGAAAGGTCCTGTTTTAAAAAATTAAATAAAAATTAAATAATAACGAACGCGATTCATAACAATCATATAAATTAATTATATGTAATAACGACCGAGTTTAAAAAAAGTTTAATCGTCAATATATTATTCTTGTTGAAATTGTTTGAATTTCATTCAAACAACAGTAATTTTTGATTGATTGGTTAATATTTGTAAAGAAATTTTTATTTCTTAAGATTAAATTCATATACACGGTGAGTATAAACTCCCGGAATGGTAGAATATCCCCATGTAGTAAATAACAAACGACCCAGCATCGGCATAATACATACGAACGTTGGCCGACTGTTGGACAAAAAAGTTGGGCCGACAATGAAATGCGACGCTAATTTCATCTGGGCCAGTACTTTTTGCCAACATTCGCCCAATTCTTGATACCAGTGTTGACCCGAACATGTCCCAGTACTTGACCAGATAAACCCCAATGCAGATCTACACTATGAAAAAATAACGAAAATTTTTCATATTTTTTATTTATTCATGAATTTACATGACTTTACCTTAATATTTATCAGACTTTCAATTTAACTTTTTTCTATTAGATTTAATTTTGTATATTTTTATCTCTTATCAATAATCTCACTCAGCAACTTGTAACAACAATGTTGTAATTTTGGGAAACGATGAAATTATTTTGATCACCCAAATCATTGTTCCCATCAACGATAATGTTTGGTATGACGATCTGATGTTTCGAGGGCAACAAATCGTTGCCGATATTGACGCGTTCAATTATCCGATGCCTTCGCGAGACATAGGTATAATGCTCGTTCGCGGATACGAACCCGAACCTAGCGTGTATCATGTGAGAGACATAAAAAAAATTTTATTAACAACGATCAACTTTAAAGAAACCATAATAACTTTACTGCATTTGCAAGTTTTAATCTCTGAACATATTGTAACATAATTGATTCGATTCGAACTTTTTTGATTTTAAACAATAAGTATAAATATAATCTTTGTAAAAGTAAATTAATTTTAGTTCATTTTTCCAACAACACAAAAAAAGCGTTCATTCATTAAAATAGCGATTGGTCCTGATATTTTCAGTTTAACGTCGCGGGAACGTTGGCTATAGGCCGGTGCTCGCGCCAATAAAAATGTTTTCACCAGGCCGAGGCTTCACTGACGGTAAACAAATGGTCGTCCCAACGTCGGGACAAACTATTGTACCAATCGTTGACCACCAACGTATCGCCAATGCTGGGACATTTGTTAGTTATGGCAAAGAACTGTAATTTCTACATGGGTCTCGAAAAATACACATTAAATGAGGGAAACAAGAAAACTCGTATCGAATAAAAAAAATGATATCGATTAACACGACTACCGACCGTTCACCTTCACTCTATAGGGCAGAGCGGGGGGTAACTTTGAATTCTTAAATGGGTACCCTCCTTATTTGATATTGCAAATTCGAATTCTACGTCAAAAAATATAAAATTTTGTTTGGATCATTTTCTCGGATTTATAATAAATTTTGCGGTATTCGTAATGATAATTTTTTTAATCCGAAAATATCAGTTAAATATTTTAATGAATTCACAAGTAATTAAACAAACAAAAAAATATTTTATTTTTATCAAAATCCAATATTTTTTGAAGAGCTATCCAATGATACCAAATTTCATCCTGCACCCAAGGGGTTCGCTACTTGGAATTCTGAAATGAATGTCAAATGTCTATTAAAGACTACTTAGGACTAATAAAGAGGACTACTTAGTTCTAATAAAGAATCTTAAAGAATTTCAAAGAATCCTAAAAGATTTCAAAGAATACCAAAGAATTTCAATAAATCCTAAAGAATTTAAAAGAATCCTAAATTTGTTTTAATTGATAAAATAATGTTTTTTGCGTATATACTTATACGCATTTAGTTATATTTTGGAGACAAAATGTGTAAACATACTTTGTCAATACTAAAGTTTCCACTCCCATGTAGAAATTTCAATCGTCAGCCGATACAAACAAATGTGCCAATCTTGGCGGTGCGTTGGCGACTGACGGTTGGTATATTACCTTGTCATAGATCTGGGACAACCGTTGGTTAAAATTCGGCCTAATTTTCAAAATATTCATTGGTTACTGTAAAGTGCCAGCATCGTACCAACTTTTAGACAACCACCCGTAAACCGTTAAATTGTTGGCTGAAAGTTAACCTCGTTGATAGAATATTCATTATCCAGTGGAAAACCAGCATCGTCAACTGTTGAACGACGGTTTGGCCATGACCAATGCAAAGCCTCTATATTGATTTGAAATTTTATTGGAAAAACTTAAATAAAAAATATAATAGATTTTTATTCAAAAAAATTATATGATACGATAATAGAAAACAAAACAATCACCTATGAATTATACATGTTATAAAATTTCAGTTATAAATGATTATATTTTTTATAATAAATTCAACAATTATTGAATATTAACATAACATAAGGTACATAATACACACAAGATAAATAATATTGTTCAACATTAAGTATATTAAACAATAATACCGAAATTATTATTACTGATGGAGCAATGGGTTAAGGCGCTGACTGACACACACGGGGACCCGGGATCAAATCTCAAAACGGACAATAGTATATTGTGTATTAAGAGCGTCAAAGGGCCTGTCAACATACGAGTGTGTAATTCCCCTAAGACGCTCGTCATACACACAGTACATTTCGTATGACCTACAGTGAAAACGAGTAACCACGAAAGTGTTATAATAGTGGGACGTGTAAAAGGGGGTGAGGGAGGGGTTCGCGGGAAACGGTGGTCTGGGGCGGGGGGCAGGGTCAAGGGGCGAAGCCCCCTGAATGGCAAATAAAATTGATTTAAATTGAAAAAAAACTCAGGAATACAATTGAAATTTCGAAAACCAGTAAATATAGTAACGATAAATATCTTAGAAATACTCATAAATTGTTTTGAAAATTAAACTTCATTTACATTTCTTCAATTAGATTTATTAATTTAATTTTCATGACTTTTTAAAATGAAATAAGAACAGTACATTTTCAATTAATGACGTATAAATCCCAGACATAATACGCAGGTGTCACATAACAAAAATGAATATTTGTTGATAAAAACTATTTGTAACGAATCTTGGACAAAACTTATACTTATATTTAACCTTGCCTATTAATATTAATGTTGAAAGTGCAATTAATAAATTGACGTCTAGACGCGTAATAATCGTTTCGTATGTTTTGCAAGAAAACTTCATCTTGCATCGGATCAGTCAATATAAAATCTTCAAGTTCACATTTGAAATGCAGAATCTAACGATTCAACCGATGAGGAGTTCAAGGAAAACGATGATACTCCACTCGTGGATTGTTCTGTTGCAGCTACATTTTGCCATACGTGGCACTGAATGGCGGAGAAGCAGAAATGGTAGACGTGGCAGTCACTGGCGGACAAGCCGAGACGGAGGATGTAGAAGTGGAAGGCTGATGAACTATTTATGGGTCTGAAAAAAGAAACGTAATGAACAAAAGTGTATAAACAATATTGGTGAATAAGATTTTAGGTAAATATTTACCTGAGCGTCAATCTGATGGGTCAGACTCACGATTGCTTTATTAATCGCACTACTCACGGCTTGTTTTGACCGGTGCGACTCTTCAATATACCCTTCTGCCAAGCGAGAACTCTTCCATCCTCCAAGTCATTTTACTGCTGGGAAATCCGCTCCAGTATTTGAAAGTATTGTCGCCGACAATTTTCCGAATGAATTCCCCGTGTATTCTTTTGGATTGGGCAATCCCAAAAATGAGGCGATTATTTGTGGTATTTTACCGAACTTATTAATGCACATGACCTGATTGGTACAACTACCGTTTTGATATAGGTAGAAGTAGCTGTCCGTAGATGCATTTTTCGGTCTCAGAGCCTCATACTTTCAGAGAGTAGGAACAAATTCGCGTTCAACAAAAAATGAACGCGCTTCCCCGTTTTTAGTTTTTAGTAATTTTATTACAGTAATGTTCCCTTCGTGCATGACGTATTGCACTTTCATGTCGTGCAATTCTCCTCGTCTGCAGGCCCCAGATATCCCGAAAATGCATGCGACCTAAACAAAAAAACAATTTGTCAATATTCAGTTTTTTTTCTATTATCAGTTTTTTTACCTTTACTGCCAAATAGTGAATGTTAGGAGCTTTCTCCAAAAACTCCTTCACTTGTTCAGGTGTAAGAATTTTGCCTTTGTTGGGTGATAACCTTTTGAACAATTCGAAAGGAAAGAACGTAATTGGTGGTAGTTGCTGATGTTCAAATTATCCTTAACCTCCAATGTTTTCTTAAGCATAGATTCAATCAACCACAGAGATGATGGTTTCAATTTTTTTCGCAAAAATTTAAAATAAGCAAGCAAAACAAATTTGCTTATTTGCGTAACGTGGTTCTCCGAGAACCATTTTTTGAAGTTGCGATATGCTCATACTGGGGCTGCGAAATAAATGGTGTTAAATCGCCTTGTGCCTCTTTAGCCAGATTTTTTATATTGTCCGGTAATTCCTCCATTTTGGTATATAAGCAACACTTTTTCAACCACTGAAAACTCACAGAACACAATCAGAACTTTTTATCCGGTTTATACACATTTATTTAAATATTTACCACAAAAGTGACTATTAAATGTAGGTGTACCAACCGCGACCGCGATAAAATCTCTAGCGCGATTGTAGCACCACCGTCGAATTATTTCATTTTTTTGATGATTATGTTTGTCAGACACGTAAAATGCCCATGGCACACTAAAATAGCAGCCAACAGTGCAGAAAGAAACCGTGCTTAAAAGACATTTTACTGCACACTTATCGACACTGTTAAGACGAGTTTTCACTGTAGGTCATACAAAAAATTTATTTCGCAAACATTCGACTTATTAATCTATCCACTTATAAATTATCTCTAAAAATAGAATAATTTCACTAAAATATATAAACAATCAAAAACTAAATAAATAATAATAATAATTTTTTTTCTCTTAAAAATATCGATCAGTTGACGACCGTTTGTGAGTACTGGGCCAACATTGGCAAAAAGCATTGGGCCAGAGAAAAACTTTGTTTCAAATCGAAATTGGGCCAACGTGAAATACGAACGGTAAGCCGATGGTTAATGGTCTTGTGCCAGTCTAGGGCTGATGATAATTTTCTATATGGGCTAAATGCACTCAATTCTTCAAAACAACGAAGAGAACACTTAAATTTTCTTAACTTTCGAAATTTTTTCCAAATATTGTTTGTCAAAGTTGATATGAAAAGCTTTTTATTTAAGTATCGGAAACCCTAAAATTCAACACTTTTTTGGGTTCTCAAGTTTCTCAAGTTGCGTTCGAGAGCACATAAACACCAGGTTTACGATTATTGTACGACTAAGAGGTTGCACGGTCTCGTAAGTTCAATTTTCAGGTTTTTTCAATTCGGCTGAAGCGTCATCTATTAAATATAAAAAAACTTTCTGCTCAAGTACAGACATTAACCTTAAATTTCCTTTTTTGTTATTTTTTTGATCGGAACTGATCGAGAACTGATCAAAAACTGATCGTTGTTGTGAGGAATTTGGAGCAATTAGTGGAGACTAATATTGATAAAGAAAGTTTAGACATTTTATATACAAAACATAAATAAGCATTGAGTATACACGCATGAAACATTATTTTATCAATTCAAACAAATTTATGATTTTTCGAAATTAGAATTCATGAGAAATCCTTGGGCTTCATTGTATTGTAAATTTTTAGTAGTCCTTGGTAGTAATATTTTCGAAATATTCAACCGTTCCAGGACTTTTTACTCACCCTGATTCATTGATGGTATTATATTGTGTGAAAAGTTCTACTATTTTAGATTAACTATTTATTAATTAAATATTTTTTTAGGTATATCAAATTATCTTGAGTATTTTTAGTATTAGCATAGTATTGAAAAGTCCAAATGAATTATCATCATTTGAATAATAACCCAATTGTTCATTTCTTGTCTAAACGAACATTTTGTTAGAAGTTGGCGAATTGATGTATTGTAGAACATAACTTGAGATTCTTATCGAAATAGTTCATGAGGGTTAAACTTCAATTTTCCCGATAGACCAGAATTTCAACAATTGAGCATCCGAATGTTATAACTGAGCTTTACTACTAATGATTCAAGTAGACTAAAAGTGAGCGCAAGTTCAGTTATTGTTTATCTATATCCTCAATCGATCTATTTGCTTCTTCAGAAATAAGTTAGAAACAGAGTTATTATATAAAGTACCTAAGTCTCGTTATTAAAGAAGTGTTGTTTATTGACTGCAGAAAAAAAATATCAGAAACAGTATTGTAATAAACAGATCACTCTACAAAGAAATTACAAATAAAAGAATAAAGAACTCAAAGTTATATTACGATTGTTATTCAAAAAGTATCACAATTTTCAAGGTGTCGCTGAAAATAGCAAATAGAAATAAGAAATACTGATACATTTTTTATTATATAACACAACCAAAATATACAAAATATTGGAATTCTAATGTTCGACAAGCGTCCTGACAAGGCAAGGTTATGAATACCGAGATGGGAAGCGCTGCGTGACCATATTATTACGCGAGTTTTGACTTGTTACTCTCCCTTTCTCTTTCCGACTTTAACAGTTCGACATTATAGACGGAGAGAGCAAGAATCACTGGAACGTTTTTTCGTCTCCGCGTTCGGAGCGCCATCAAATGACCGAACGCTGAAAAGGATAGAGCTGACGTTCACAGCGGAAGCATATTGCGCAAAGTCTACTTAAATTAACCTTAACCTTAAAAACGTCGTTTGATACGCTGCAATTGTAAACGGTATTAATTATAGGCAAAGTAAATTTTTAAGCAACATAATTTATCGTCACGTCGCTGGTGCGGCATTTGATAATATAAAGTTATTAATAAAGGTAATAATAATTGTTGATTTAATTATTTTTTACTTATTTGTTTACTTATAAATAATTTTTTTTCTTCATACATTAAAAATAAGTTTTTGCTCTTACAGTGGTGAAATTTCAATCGTCTTACAAAATAAACAAATACGCTCCAAAACATCCCTAAATATGCGGGTATGACTCGAAACATTCTTTTATCGCCCTTAGAAACCATCTAGAACACTTAAAACCCGAAAATCCCTCTAGAATTCCCGTAAATAAAGAAAAACCGTCCTTCTAAAAACACCTTCAAAATGAATACTTACAGATTCAATAAAAATTTTATCCTACTTTAGCACTGCAACAATAAAACATGTTTTCTATTTAGAGAAAAAATTTATATTAAATGGTAACAGTTTAAAGATAATTTAAAATTTTATCAGTTAATTATCAGTTAACACTTTCAATTATCTTTAAAAAAGCAGAGATACCATTAACAAAGAGGCAAGACCTTTTCCCTATGAAAAAAGATTTAAAATTAAAATGAAAACAAAATATGTTGACAATTTTGCTCCTTTCAGTGAAGTGTGATATATACTGGTCCAAATAAAAAACGCAACACTGCTTATATTTTTTACGGGAAGTGTTGCGTTTTTTTTGGATAAGAGTATCTTTGATAATGCTTAAATATTTAGATGTTTATTTTCTAACATAGTCTTTTTTAAAGAAAATTTTTAATTGCTTATGTGAAAAGAATTTTAATATTTAAAACTAAAAATTTTGCTTCAAAATATTTTAAAAAATGCCGAAAAATCGTTTTTTTGCATCCTTTGACATTATTGACTATAACTTTTTTTTTTGATATTTATAAAAATTCTGTCAGCACAATGTTTTGCCCTTTCATTGATGAAGAGAATGGCGCTAATGAAACTAAAATCCATCAAAATTTGGGCGCCCAGGAGCATTTTGAAAATCGCTGTTTTCGGATGCATTTCCGTTAATTAACAATAAACAATTGATTGTTTTCAATTAATCATTGCGGAAAATTGAAGAGGGGCTTAAACTACACAATTGACCAAAGAATTAGAATGATTGATCAAAAATTGGCGAAAATAGCCATTTGGGTATCCAGTCTCCTTAATCATAATAATTTTCTTTGGAAACAAAATTTCTCGAAGGTTTAATTTGTTAAAATCTTATTCGAATTACACTTCTTATTAAACTGAATTAAGTAAAATTTGAATAATTTTTACGTGTCACAAAATTGTTAAATTAGTTGCAAATTATTTAAATGTCAATCTAAATAATAGTTTTTCTTTTTGCTTTGATTAATTCCAAAATGTGAAATTTTGGAGTAGTGCATAAATAAAAATCTTATTGTATTAGACACCAATAGAACTGCGGCGAATGTGAATATTAGCTGAATTTTTTTTGCATAAAATTAAGGGATTTTGTTTGCAAGCTACATCACTGAATGTGGCAATATACTATATATGTTTAATTCCACTCACTGAATTCTGTCATCCCTCAACGAGGAAAATACAATTTACCATCGCTAACTTTTATTTCCAACACGGCCTTTCGCGAACGGGCGACGCCAAAATAGATTTCAATTGCCGACAGGCGTCCGCGGAAGCAATTGCATCGTGCTTCGAAAAACTTTTCCCTTCTTTTTCTGCCGCTTTTTTTTCTGTTTTTGTCCTTTACTTTGCCAACTTGTCGCACATAGGCTTTTTGATAAGTGACAGAGAGCTACATCAGCGTCTATTTTCATATTACGAGTCAAGCAATCACGCGCTCTCTTGTTTCCGATCAATAATTTGACGTGAATGTAATTTGATTAGAAGTGCCTTAATAAATAACCTTTGAATATTGTATTATCGTTTTATTTTGATTATAACATTCTGTTTCGATATTGAACTGAATTTTATTTTACCATTTAATTTTTTTACATTAAAACTAATTTAAAAACTCATTTTCAATAAAAAAAAAAAGAAAAATTTATAAGAAATTCTTATTACATTAAAATGAAATGAACATTTCGGAATGATATAACGTATGATTGTATAATTTAGCAAAGTCGTGGATATGACGTTTTTCGAGAGTTAATATTCCTTCATTTATATCGCAGTGAATCTAAATAAAATTATGTCGGCATATTCTTGTTGAATTTTTGTATAAGGTAAATCCTATCTAAAATGTACGTATGAATTATATTATAAATGTTGGCATATTATTTTAGATTCAAATTTACAATTATATTTTTACTGAATTGTTATATATGATATTTAAAAATTTAATGAACGTAATTAAACGAAAATATCTCTTTCTGTTGCTGTAAGCGTCATCATTTAATGCATTAATATAATAACTTAACACTAAATTACTCCAGTTCTAAAAGAGCTTGTGCTTTAATCCCTTATTTTGACAGATTTTAGTTCAACGTCGATAACCATGAATTATTGAATGAATTGAATCATGTTGTTTGGAAACTATTAAATTTACTTTCGAATTACATAAAATGGAATAAAAAATAGCTTATTTTCCAAATATAAAGGTTAGTAATGCTTTCTAATGAAAAACAAATTAATACAGGATAATGACTGTGGAACGATTAACGATTGCAGTATCTCGCAGTTACCTCGAAAACTTTTCATATTTCTTACATTTTTCATTTTCAAATTTTCATAAAAGTGAAAAATGATTAATACCAAATTTATTAGTATGAAGTTCTTTTTTTTGGGGGGTTTTACATGACGTTGTGTATTAGAAATGCAATCAGATGCAATTTCAGACCCTCTATTTTCTGGAAACAAAAGTGCATTATAATTAGAAGAAATATCGTGCAGTCAGTGCGATCAAACGCTGACTCACCATCGAGTTTGATTTAAAAATTTTGCTCGTGGTACAAAGTTTATCGGCGGGGTATAAACGCAGTGAACAGACAGAAGTTGAAGTACAAAAGAACGTTTATTTTAAGCGATCGATGTCGGTGAACAATGGAAAAGAACTAAACTTGTGGTTACAATCATATTTACAAAAAGGAAAAACATTAATGCCGATCTTAATATATTGAACAAAATAAAAATTGAAGACTATTTTAGTGCAAATTGTTTAATTTTAATTTAGAATTAAAGGTGCTTCCTTTTCAATTACAGAAATTAAATTTTTGATATAATGGCGAGTTTAAACTTGTAAGTTAAAGGAAGTTAAAGAAAGCGATTTAATGAGATACAAGTCCCAAACCGCGAACACATTTCTCGAGTTTTGATCCCGATAGTGGTTTCGTTAGGATGCCTGCTGTCATTTCTTTAGTGGAAAGGGAATTTGACTTTGATCGGATAAAGTTGAACTGCCTGTCGAATAAAGTGGTGCCTGATGTCCACGGGTTTAGTTCGTGCATGAAAGACTGGATTGTAGGCTAACTTGGTCGACTCTGAATTCATTGGCGAACTGAGGTAGATGGCTTCTCTGACTGTCTTTGCTGAGCTTGCGTATTATGCTTCCATCAAGGATTGTGTCGTGATTCTCTCCTTGCGAGAGCACCAGGAGATGGCTGCTCCAGAGAGTAAGAATGAGTATCCCGAGTAAGATATCCTGTCAATCACGCAGTTTCTCCAGTCGGAATCTCCTAGAATCCTTCTTAGTCGCGAATGTAGGTCAGTTTTTTGTCGATGGTCCTCTGGAGATATCACAAGACCCGTTTGGTAGCGGCCCAGTGGATCTGGCCATTTCGAGTATTGAATTGACTCAACATACTAACCGCGAACGAGATACCTGGATGCGTCCGACTGCTATATACATAAGGGCCCCAATTAGTTTCCGGTGAGGGTATTGATTGTTGTCTTCCTCGGCTTTCGTCAGGAAATTCAGTTTGATACTATTTCCCACAGGAGATTTCACGGCCTTGCACTCAGCCATCTTGAAATTTTGCAATATCTCTCAAATGTTTTCTCGCTGACACAAAGTGAACCGTTCTTTGTTTTGTTCGATGCGATTCCCAATCAAAACCAAATATTGTCGAAGTTGAATTCGGCTGAGAGTCTTCTCTTGACTCATTCCGGGTCTCAAGATACTATGAGGATGTCGTCGGAGTGATGCAGTGGTCAAAGAGTATTGGTTGCAGTCCCATTGACTTGAGCGCGCTACTAAGCTGGGCGTGCCATTTCCAGCTTGACGGAGACGATAAAGGGCCTTGCGTAGCTTGCAAACCTTACCTTCGGACCTTGTGTCACGAAGCATCTTTGTGGCTTTGACGATCAGTGACTCGTCTCTCTCGGCGTGGATTATCCGCTCGAGAGTTTCTCTCAATATAACTGATAAAGCAGGTTATCAATGTCCCCGTTGAGGTATGCAATCTTTGGGTGCCTGCGGGCTGCGTTTTCCTTCGAGTTGTTTCTCATTTAGAGAAATGTCACGGACTGTTAGAAAAACCAACTGCTTCTCTGCGTCGTTTGATTCGTCTTTGGAAACTTCGTGGTATTGTTTACTGGGATATCCTCACTGCGCACCTCTCTTCGACGGCGTCGTATAGGTCCTCAGACATCGGAGTCTATCAACTCGAGAAGTTCCGTAGAGAAGTTCGTGCGTGTTCTGAAAGGAGAACTGGACATCTTTCCCGCGATGCAGGTCTCGCACTAGATGTCGCCGATTTTTTTTGCAGAGTTTAATTCCGATGAAACTCATTGATGAGCTGCGACATGTCTCGTACGTTCAGGGGCCCAAGCTCATGTGTAACACCTTTACATCGGATTCTGCTTGTTAGTTTTCCGTGATAACGTGCGCGCGGTGTTCGCGTTCGTAAAAAAAAGGAGATCTAAGATTTTGTAATACGTTAATGATAATAAAAAATGAACGATGGTAAGTGAATTTTCATTTCACTGGTTTTGTTTGACGTACAGCGTGTTTGTTAACGTGACAGCACTGTCCGGGCTATCCGCGAAAGAACTTGATTTGTGCTTTTTGCATTATAGTATTATAGCAAAAGTTAACAAAGGTACTGTAAGCCATTTAACGTCATACTTTAAATTTTATCAATGTTTTCAGTTATTTACAAACAATATTTGGCCATTACATACACGTGAATATTTACAACGATTTTAATCATTTATTGATTTATTTACATATTTGATTCAAAGGCGTAAAAAAATCTTTTTTATAATTTTTCTTTTAATCACGTTTCATTGTTATCACGTTCTTTTAATCGTAAATTAATTTTCTTTCATTACCAACAAAAAATTAAAAAACTACATTTTGTAATTTTGTCAATAAAAATTTATCGAAAATACCAGTTCTAAAGTTTGTTTGTCAAACTGTAGAAACTGTTTGTATCAAACTGTTTGTCAAAAATTTGTCAAGTTCAAAGAACTAGAAAGAATTCATAGATCTTGTTCATCGAACTCATCTTCTCCATCTGAATAGACTTCAGAGTCGTCCACTTCAAATCGATGCACGTCTTCTCGTTCAATTATGTGAAAAAATTCCTCGTCTTTTGTTTTTTAGAATCAATTTGGAGTTCATCAGCTGCTTTAAGAGGTATATCTATGTTGAGCTATTTTGTCGACGCTTCATTGCGTCATTTTTAGCTTTTTTGATGACCTTCAAAATGTTACTCAAAGTAACTGAATCGCTTGTCGTTTTAATGTCTGGAAACAATTTCGTCTGGTTTTTGTTTGACACATTTAGAAATCGTGTTCTCACGAAATTAATATTGTCATTATATACGCTGTTGAGACTGGTTGCATTTATATCTGCCAGCAGTTGGATACGTTGAAGTCTTTACTACATTGGAGAAAGTTGAACTAGTAGATCTTAGATTCCTAAAAAAACCTTCGCAGGGCTGACTACTAAAGAGACATGGCAAAAAATGATCGAACG
This sequence comes from Trissolcus brochymenae, assembly GCA_030523145.1. Lineage (NCBI taxonomy): Eukaryota > Metazoa > Arthropoda > Insecta > Hymenoptera > Scelionidae > Trissolcus > Trissolcus brochymenae. The sequence goes on from JAQQRF010000494.1 coordinate 54,847, forward strand.
ATCCCTCTTCCAGACATTTTAGAATCAGATTCACTAGACCGTGAGCATTTAGTCCAAGGCAAGCGTAGCTATTCAAGCTACTAAAGTTGTACACTTCAGAGTAGTATTTTCGTTATAAAAGCCACGCTCCCCATAACCTGACGAAACACACTGAGTACCACATACAATAAAGTCTTTCAACAGGATTGGTCTTATGGACAACATCGATTGCGTTATCAAAAAAAAAAAAAAAAGAAAAACAAAATTTCAGATAGCTCTGGGTAGTTTCATTTCCTAGAATGTGTTCTTTCAACATCTTCCACATTCGGGGATAACATAGACGGATGGTTGACGAAAAATTCATTTTGTCGTTCAATGTTAGATCAGTTACTAAGAATTTATGTTGATCTTCTGAAACCATTCTAGTTAGAGTGACAATGTCACCGCAAGTTGCTGAAAATTTTCCCAGAGGAAGGATGATGGAATTTTTGAACTGCCTGTTTTTTAGCTTATTTGCAAGGTGTACAGTGTCTGGCATGCAAACTTGGTCCGGTAAGATTTTTGCATGAATCCCCAGAATTTAGAGTTTTTTGCCTTTTGTAAGGGCACTAACTTTTCCGTCAGATGCCTGTTTGTCACCCAATTTAGCAATGATACGTTAAGCTTTCAATGATCTGGTATCGCCACCTGTAGAGTTCCCCATCACCTTGATACCATTGTCTTCCAGTAATTTGAAAATGTATTTGTACCTTTGTCACCTAACATAATTTTGAACTAAAATGTTTAATCTAAATTTCATTATTTAATATTAATTATTTATTATTTATCATTTTTTAATTTGAAATATTTTGATATAGTAATCATTCGTATTTCCTAGCAGTGACGGAAGCGCCAACTTTAATATTGCATGTGGACAACTAATAGTGTAGAAATAGCGATTATTTTTTATGAATTTTTTAAAAAAAAACTTAGAAACTTAGATATCAAATAAATATAATAATAATTATTATTATTTCTGAAACATTTTTCTACATTGATAAATATTTTTGGATAAAACACAAGAGCTGATTTGCATACACTACGGATAAAACCTATTCTATAGTCTTAACCAAATTATAAACATTATAAGTCATTTTGTTGTCGGAACCGAACAAACTGAGACAAAATGCAGAAATGTTTTCATCAGCAGATTGTGCTATAAATGTATGTAAATATGATGCAGTAACATTTTTGCGAAAGTACTCTGTTATAACTCAGGCCGATTTTGCTGGAAAGCTGTAACTTACAGGCACGCCATTTTCGTTCAGTGGCAGTACAAGCACAACGATATGATTGGTAATTGAGTTTTACAGAACTCGACTTAGAATACTAGTGAGATCATTACTAATCTATACTTTTATAATAAGGTTCCTGGCGTCCGAATAATTAAGGAGTTGATTGACTCTTATAACACCTTCAACTATTGAACTTCCTTCTCTCTTGATAAAAATTGACAATATTCTAGGACAAGAAATTGGTAAATTAGCGTGCGAACATTCGTAATTAATACGACCTTCATTTCGAAATAAGTAAGATGAAATCACTTTCACGGCATCCTGGAACCTATTTCCTCGAAGATTTTTGCCTTTGTTGTTTTCGTATGAGTAGTTTAGCATGTTTATAAAGGACGAGGATTCCCAGGTGTCCCGTTTCTCATTCGTGGTTGCCTGGTCATGAGACGTACCTTCGGTTGATGATATCCAAAAAAACTTTTCAGTTTTTAATACTTTTTACAGCGGTTCCTATAGACAATTTGATTGTTGACTTTGAGTTTGAAACCAGCCTACTAGAGTTGTACTGACAGGTACACGTAGGTGGCGCACTCGGTGTTCTGCACTTGTTCTTTAAACCTTGTTCCGATGGTAAGTTACGATTCAAAAGACAATTGCAAATGGCCAGAACAATTGTTTTTTCTATTGCAAGAAATCCACAATGTTTTTAAAAGTATAATGAATAATATGTGGAAATTGAATATAAATTATTGATTATTTTTGCATGCAACAATATCCCAAAAATACCGTTTTTGTCGCTAAAAAAGTAAATGTCCCCTTCGTTTACACAGGTCTAAAAGCACATCTGCACCTGTAGCAATTTTATATGATTTTTGTAAATATGACTCGATATCTGTTTCCATGAAAACTGCGAAAATGCCATGCATGAGAACCCAACAATTTGCTACAATAACATTTGCAATGGGCTACTTGCACCGTGTATCCTTTAAGAATGAACGATATTTGAAAAAAAAATTTTTTTTCAATCGAATATACCGTATGATTTTCTGTGATCATTTCCGCTATTGGTAATGTCACTTCACCTATTTCTATTACCATTGCGTAATATTGGATTCTCTTACATTTGATACCATAAGGTTTTCGGATTAAACTTCCTGCGAAGTCAAAGTAAATGAAATTCACACCATTCAAATAATGCATTTGCATTTTGGTGTACATGTGAACAGTAATGGGAAATTCATACGTGCGTATATATAGATCCCTTTTTTTATTTTCTGCAATTAAAACTGATACAAAATCATTTAAGTCACGACTGCGAGTAGGCTCAGCAAATCTGTGGTTATCTTCTAATGCAGCTTTTTAATAAACACCTGTTTAATATTTTGACGGCAAATATTTTAAGCGAAGTGGACTGTAATTTTATCAATTTTTCAATTATCAATTTTTCTTCCGCTGGTCAGGTGAGGTGCCAACAAGAGAAAAAGCTTTGTAAACTTGGTTTTACAATTGTTCATTTTTATTGTTTGAACATCTCCTCCACAATACCCTGGTTTAGGCAACTCTTAGAAAATAAATACAAAAATGATAGGTTGTCACCGGTGGCTGAAAATTGACGTAGATGCTGTTGGCGGGATCTTGATAACTTTGTTCGGACAGGGCCGAGAGAGTTAACGGGCAGAGCCGAAAAATCCTTTTTTTTTGGTGTAACTCGGTCAGAGCCGAACTTTGATCTAACATCAATTTCGTCGCTGCTTGCAGCCTTCCTTTTCTGCCCATGACGGCGCACGGATCGCGTAGTCGGTATAGCAGGTTACCGACCTGTCACAATACCGCACAACACCTAAGGTTCTTAAATGCTGCATTTTACCATCAGCTCTATCAACCGTTCTAATTTGTTTCCGCAAGAACGGCTTCGGTCTCGAATTTCGCATTTCTATTTTAGCTTCAGAACTTCGCAGTTGATAATGTGTTGGAGCTTGGTCTGCCTGTTCACATCGTCTAAGAGTATTCGCCTCAACAGTGGCTTGACTCAATGGTAAGTCAAATGTTGAGAACGTTAATTTCCAACATGTGTACTTGTTGTACTTACATGCTGCATAGCAAACATGGGCCTTTGTTGGATTTTCGTTTCGTCGATAAATTATTTTTGTTGGACAACGTATTCAAACTCTTTCAAAAATATTTCACAAGCTTTCGGCATTATTTTGACATAATCAATTTTTCCATTGACTGTGAAATCTGTATTATTCATTTTATGAACACCAAGTGGAATTCTAAAATTACAATATTAGTTTCGTTTTTGATCAGGATGTTCGTGCGAATCATCGTCAGAATCAGAAATTTCAATTTTAGGATCTGCGTCCTTCATATCATACATTTCAGAATCTGCGCTTTTCAAATTACAATTTTCAAAGTGTTCAACATTATCTTCACAACACATTCTGTTATCAGTATCTCTCTTAGATATTTCTTTATTCACATTTTCATGAGGACACATTTTATCACAATCAGTCGACGTTATCATGACAGTAGCTGATAGTGTTTTAAAAGTAGTTAATTCCATTTTTCAGATCATTCCAGTTTTGTTTAATTGGCAGAGATAGATGTGCGATGTCCCTTCTTTACGAAAGTACACCACGCACTGAGGTTGTCGGGTAGAGTCACAACGATTTATTTAGAATTTAAGAATATGTTTATTTTAGACTTGCCGATCCTTTACAGAAATCGCGGTCGCAAGTCGAGAGAGGTCTCGACTGAGTGTGGACTCTACTGAAAATTCGTAATAATAATTAAATGATAATTAATCTAAGTCCGTTGCGCGGAACAGAGACTAAGTTCGTACGCGTAAGAGCACGTGTAAATGAAAATAAGACTACGATCGAACGCGACTTGTCTTGTGCACAACAGCTTGTCAAACGATTTGGGGATGATCAAGTCTGTTTGTTTCGCCACGTAGCTCCGCTGAACAATTTGAGGACAGTCGGATGCTACTCCAAGACTGAGCGATTATTATGGGTGTTACAGGTGTTTATATATTAATTGGTTGCTACGCGGTGGCAGCCAATTCGCGGTGGTGGCACGGTGCTCCTCGCGAGTCGCAGCTGAGTCCGCGAGCGATTGCGAAATAGAGCGATGAACGCGGATTAATTAAAGTTAATGACCGGGCAGATCGACTTGTTCGGTATTTAGGATATTGCACAATGTAAGGGCGTTGACACAGTTACATGTCAAGTGTGTGCGTGCAACGCCTTAAATTGATAAAATTAAATAATTATTAATTAATAGATGAAAATATAAGTTGCGGACATGACAGATGTTATTGCAGTTTCTTGGGCACTTCACATCCAACTCGTTCTTGAAGTACTGTTGTAAAATATCTATAAATTTAAATTTATCTACCAATCCATAGGTTTTGATTACAATTTTCGAAACTGCAAAAGACCTATTGGCACACAGTAGATCCTGACTGTAGTTTTACTTGTACTTGCTTCTCCGATCGCACTTCCTCTGACTGATTCGTCTCGTTATGAGCATTTTCAGGTTCTGAATGTCTGCCTTCAGATACAGAAGTGTTGTCAGTATAATTGTACTTTTTCATTCATTGCAGTACCTTCTTACTTGCATTTTCGTCTTTCTGATCAATTCAGGAACTTGGTTCATTTTTCGATTTGATGATTTGGTACTTTTTGCCACAATGCTTCTGAAGTTCCATTTTAGAGACCTTATACTTTGCATCAAAAGTTTCACTTCCATCAGAAATTTTTTATTTTCGAGGATGCTTCTTGTTTTACTCTTAGATAGCTGAGGAGTCTGTACAGCAGCATCATTTCTTTTAATTCCACTTGTTTTACAATTTGATGACTTCATTTTTTGAAACGCCATAACCAAGTCATCCATGCCTCCACTTGCCCAAGTATGCTTACTTGATAATTCATCACTGTCAATTTTACTTCCTTTGTCCACCTTCTCCGTTGTCACTGATTCCTCAACACCACTTGGAACGTCAAGTAGAAGAAATTTACAGGATTTACAGCCACTAGATACATTGTCACTAGAAACTTCACTTTTAACTTTTTTCTCTTGATACGGTGATAATAACACCATGTCTTTACTACAGGTCTTGCACTTGTTTTTCATCAGCAGTGGAATCACTCACACTATCGGAAACACTTTTTTCACAATTTAAAACTTTTCCTGCTTCTATTGGTGGACTTTCCTGAGGAAGATTATTTTCCAAGTCATCCGAGGATCTGCCATCTTAGCAGAAGATGTTGGTGAACCAGAACCTAGCGCCGCCCAACGTGAGCAAGAGATTGCAGCCTGGAGAAAACAACTGTGGGTCATAGCTGGAAGTCCTGTGTCCTTCATGGTGCACCCGCTTGAACTACGTCTACTCCACCATTCTACAAAAACCGCTACTTACGTAGTAAACCTGTCAGTTTTCGCATCAACATTCCTCCTGATTGCTATGAGCAAAAACATCAGTTGCCACCCTGGAAGTGATTCTCCTTTAGATCATATGGGAAACTGGTCACCTAAATGGACAAAGGAGACCCACGTTACGCTAGACTTAACCAAGCAACGCTTCCCACCAACGCGCCAGTCACGGATCCGCGATACCTGGGTTGAAACACAGCCGAGCAGAGACCTGACAATACGCGGTTACAGTTACAAGCCAAGGCGTGGCTTTGATACCACCCACTCCTCTGGATGTTGTTGGGAGCATCAGAAGTAGTAACCCGACGCCACGAGAGGGTAGACCTCGCGTCAGGAATTGACCGTTTTTGCAGCCGCTTAAGGGAGCCGATGTTAAAAACTGGCGCATCAAGGGTTGTCGATAAAGCCGCATTCGCGCTTGCAACGTAGTTCGCGCCGCCACCACCACCCAACTGCCACTTGCTCCAATGCGAAGAGGAGCAGTCAGTCGATGTCACGACCCTGACTCTTGCAAGAAATTGTAGAAATTGTGTAGAAATGTAGAAATTGCCAATGTTGTGCCAAATTGAATAATCGGTTCTACGTCGTTCCAACATTGGCAAGCCATTGTTGTACCAACATTGGATCAGTTGTGCGACCAGAGTTGTTTAAAACTCGATGGCCCAATATTGGAACTCAAAGATGATTCAACTGGCGTCCAATATAGGAACAACTTTGGCAAGCCTTAAAATGCCAAACATAATGGCATTCGTTTTTTATCCAAAGTTGAAAATTAATTTAAACCATGTTGAATCAACTTTGGCTGGCGGAGATGAAAGGGCGTTTCATCCCAATGATATACCACCATTGGGCCAAGTTTGGCAGCCAAAGTTGGTCCAATATTTACAATGTTGGTCCAACGTTGAGCCAGATGTAAATTTCTATATGGGTGCCGATCTTTTTCGCTGCACTTGCGACCCAGCTCGCCACAACCACACCACACTTGTCATCCACCGGCACTTGTCGAAATAGGACCGACTCTCTTTGGCAAAGCTCCGACAGCTCCTGCTGTTCCAAGACGACGTTGTCACTCCTTTCGTTTTGCGCGGTTCTAGCCTCGCCATCGAAAACGACTCTTGTGGCCAAATTTACGGCTCTTGTCACCTTCTAAGTGACTCTTAACTGTTAACTTAACTTAAGCGACTCTCCTCGCCCTTTTGTTTCAGCGACTCTAGTCGGATCCAGCTGCTGTAAAAAAATTTGAAATTCTGAACATTTTTAAAACAAACAAAAAAAGCGCGTTAATTTAAAATAATCAGACTAAATACAATTTATACAAGTTTAATTTATTAAATATGCTCCAAGGTGGAGTCACCAGCAATTAATAATGATTTACAATAAATTACGTATTTTAATTTGTACATATTATTTGAATTTGTTGTTATTGAGTAGAATTTCATAGAAGTGGCATTTTCATTTTCATTTTTAGAACAGTCGTTCAATTTATATTTAACGAGGTAATGCAGTCTTTTTCTCGCACGGTAAAATGTTCGTTATTAATATATTTATACACCAAAAATTGTTATGTGGTACAAAGTGCATTGCAGTGAACAAATAATTATATTACATCGTTTGTACGACGCTAAATTAAACGTGATGTGATGTTAAAGACGTTATTGGGAAGTTTCCTAAAATCTGATAATTAAAATTTATCTTTATTGTTTTCCCAATGAACATCCGTGGTCGTAGAGGCTTATTTTGAAATGCACTCTCCAGAATGTGTAAAATCACTATAATTAAACTTATAAATTGAACTTGTAAATCGATAACCGCAAAACAAACCCAAGACAAACTCAATTAATATTGAATTAATTTTCAAAAAATGTGTGGTAACAAACATTATGAAAATAATGCCATGTCTCATTTTTTACGTTCTCTTTCACTTTTTTGAAACAATTGTTGCATTATTCTAGTAGTGAAAATAAACTTTGCGGGTTTTTGCACTAAGAAGTGGAGTTGTCAGATTATCGTCTCGCCGAAATTGAAACTGTAAATTTATGGCTTGATAGGATTCTTCTATTAGATTCTCTTTGAGTTATAAAAAGTATATATTTTTATAACTCAAGATCATTTTTTTTTATAAAAAAAAAAAATGAAACAATTAAAATAATTATAAACGAAATAACAATTTTAGTTCAGTTATAGTCATCAATTATTTAGTCCCATATGAGACTAAGCGATAGTGCTTATGTTATAGGACCCAAATCAATAGTAATATCATCAGTTTCTATTGAGTTTCACTGAATATCAGTTTAGATGTATGAATTCTAATTTTCACATATGTCGGTTTCCGCACATTTGATTTGACTGAAACGTGAACAATATCAATAACTGTGGTAAATTAATGAATTACCAAATTTTTTGTTCAAAAATAGTCTTCTCTAGAGTTTTGTTTTATCATTAGTCTTATTCACATTTCTGAGGGAAATTCACATAATTTAAACAATTTCATGTTAGAGGTAAAAAATATCAAAACTCCTCTAAAACATGCAATATCGCCTTATTTAGGTTTAATCTACAATACTTTAACAGAAAACCATAGTGATTTCTTTGAGCTTCTTGAGTATCTAGCAATTTTTGTTTTAATGATGGTTACGGAGTTTATAACATAAAATACGGAGTTTACATATTTTTTAATTCGTCATTACATTGATTACATGTTGAAATATTTAACAATAGTTGATGAAAAAATAATAAAATTCAACAAGTGGGTTCTAACATTGCTTTCTATCTATAATAAAATAAAGAGTTTTTAGAATAAAAGATAAAAGCTTTTAGAACTTTCGTGATCTTCTCGTCGATTTGAGAGATATCAATGTGCGTAATAGATGTAAAATATAAATTATGCAATTCATTTTTTAACGAATCATAAATTGAATCATAGTTGTCCAAATATTTTCCTTGTGCTACGATCAGCGGTCCTTTTGATAATTTCTACGACTCCGTCAGCTGCTCCTATTCTATGACCGATTTCACTGAAGTTATAATAATTCTTTGATTTTTTTTTCAAACCCTAGAATATTCACCTGACAAAAATCAAGAATTTCGAATTATAATATATTCTCTGAAATTATTTATTCGAATTTTCAATGAAATCATCAAATATGACGTTAACAATGCAAAAGTTTTAATGTTCCGATATTGCCTAGTTGGACCGTCAAATAAAGATGAGAAATCTTAGAATTTCAGTTGAATGTATTTTTTTGAATGAGAATCAGGACGATTATAACTGGCGGATCATGTCGTCGAGATAGCGAGATAGTGGCATCGTACAAAATGACTTCAATTCACCTTTCATGTAAGAGATCCCAGTATGAAGAGTGATAGACTTACGTGATGCTCCGAAATGTACACTTTCAGGCTTTTCAGCATATTTGTCACTTCAGTCAATAAGTTTTTAAATTTTTTTTCAGTACTTGGTAGTCAATCCTCAAACCATGTCTCATAGAAGACTTCAGTAAGTTTTTTAAATTTTTTATTTATATCTCCTACAGTTTCTTGTTAATGTTTTTGTTAATGTTTTTATTGTAGGTTCCATAAAGATTTGTATTTTGCTTCGTCGCAAAACTTAGCTTTACTTCTCTACACCTACCGCTTTGACTTTCCGCTTTGACTTTGACTTTCGACACGCTATTGTACGACTTGCTCACTGTGCTTTTTCTCTTCCCAATGTTTCTTTACTGCTTTCCGGATTGTTTTCTTTCGTAATCTTTTTTCCCTAGTCTTCATGTCATAAATCGTTTTTTATTTATGATATTTTTTATTATTTTATGGTCTATTTTACCAGCTTTTTTCTAATTCGTCCATCTTTTTTGTTCTGCGGTTTTGGATGCTTCGTATTTTTGAATCATTGCTTCTTCATTGCTGCTTTTCGTCGTTTCCTCAACTGTTGCTCGTCAGAATACAAAACTCTTTTCAACATTTTAACTGTTTTCTTTTTTGATGTTTCTTTTTACTCCTTCTTGTTTCACAATACTTTTTTGTTTGCATTAATCAACATCACATGTGATCTCGTTTAATGTGCATATTTGGAAAAATAATTTTCGTATAGTAACATACATTTGGAATTAAATCCACTGAGACGTGTTATTGTATGAAGATCAGAAGTTTTTGAATTTGATTACTTTTTCTGTCTTTTGAGAATTAATTGATTTCAAAAGTTACCTTTGATTGTTGTTGAAGAGTAACTAGAAAGTTCTATACATAATTTGTCACAGGATTTGAAAAGACGCTTTCACATTCAAGAATCTGTATGTTTGTTTTTATATATTTAACAACTGATGAAGCTGATATATTAAGTTGTTTATTTACTGAAGTAAAATGTTATTGTTACAATACGAACATTGCTAACTAATACATCACACTCGATTCGAAATAGAAACCATTTTCAATGACAAAAAAAAAATTACGTGAATTTTATTTACAAGTTTTATTATTATTTTTTTTGTACATACCGGTGTAAATTGAAAAAAATGTTTAGATGAAAATATATGCACAAATGTCAACACAGACAAAAATGATAAAAATATTTATGTAGGACTTTGTTTTGATTTGAAAGATTGAAATAATGTAATGTGAGCGCGAAGGATGGTAAAAGAATGTGAGCACGTATGGAGCGCCACCTGGCGGTTATTAATGTATCTTTTATGTTTTTTTATTTTCAAAAGGTGCGCAAACGACCTGATGAAGCAAGGTTAAGAAAGCCGAGAAGGGAAGCGCTGCGCGACCATACATACGCAAGTTTTGATTTGTCACTCTTCCTGTTTCCCTCTGACTTTAACTGTACAACATTAGAGACCGAAACAGCTTGAACTGAAAAGTTTTTCTGTATCTGCGTTCGCAGCGCCACCAAATGACGGACAAAGTGAAGTTCCTAACGGAGACGCATAGTGCCAAAATCAAACATTAATATTACATTCTTACATACATTAACCTAACATAAAATGATATGATGTCATTGTGAACGGCATCATATCGAAGGCAATTTGTATAAAAGTGTTTTAGCCAACTAATTGTTATCATGTCGCAGGCGCGCCATTTAATTAATAACATTAAAGATAAGATTAAATTAATAATGAAATTTTTGTTTTGTTTTTAATTTATTTACCTATGAACAATTTTTTTCTTTATTTCAAAATAAATTTTTAATCTTGCAGTGATTTTTAATATACAACATTATTAAAAAAAATACAATACTGATTAAAAAAAAAGCACCACTCATCATTTTGATACAGACAGCTAGACATAGTATATTGTGATGCTAGGCGTGAAAGTAAAACTTTGCTGGCGGGGGGGGGTTGAACACCCGAGCCGAAGGCGAGGGTGGTCACTCCCCGCAAGATGAAGTTTTTCTTTCACGCCTAGCATCACACGATATTTTTCCTGATACTCATACCGAAAAGTCCACTCTTCACGGTGGTTTTTGGCTTTCAAAGTTACGACAGTTAGAGGTTATGTGTCGCGCCTGCCATGAAAAGTAGCCTGCCGCCTATGAAAGTGGGACTTTTCGTTGCTCACGAAAAGTCGAACTTTCAAAGCCGAAAGCCGCCGCGAAAAGTGGACTTTTCGGTGTGGATATCAGGAAAACATGTTATTTTTTGTTGTTAGTAATTGCCTAGTCAAACTGCAAACAAATTCTTTATTATTTTCTTGTTATGATCATATGATTTTGAATGATACAAGTTAATAAAACTTTTACGCTGCGAATCGTGTAATATTATACTACGGTACAGGCTACGGAGTTTATATTTTAGTACTAATTGGGTATAAATAACCGTAATCTAGCAATTGGATTTTCATTAAAGAGAAGAAAAAAAAACATTTGAACTACATTAATTTTTGATACCATGGTTGTTTTTCGAATCAGAAATATCATGTGAAATTTCATAAATAGTCAACATTTTGTAAATTCACTCCTTTAGAAATGTGTTTACTATGTAAATAATAATTTTTTTTTGAAATGGATAATGAATATTTAAGACCTGACTTCATACGTAAGCATAGTTAACACGCAGTTTGATTTGGTTAAATAAATCGGGCGGAGGTTTTCCGCGCATGTTTGATCTACAAAACAAATTTAAGTGGTTTTCTCCGTGGTTTACATCGGAAGCAATGTATTTTTCTCCATATTTAAAACTACAATATATACTTATCGAGATGCTTACAGATATGCTTGATAGATCAAATTTTTTGTGATTTTTTAATCATCCATGTAAATGAAAAAAATTACATTAGACTTTAGAATTAAAGTTTTAAACTAATTCTACATTTGAAAAAGTGACAATAATCATTTTTCCTAATATAAATATATCCTAATATAATTATTAAAAAATACCTGTTATCAACACCTAAGACAAAATACAATGTCAAAAGTACCTAAAATATTTAGTTACATGAAAATTTTAATTTTAATGCAATTTGATTGATATTTGAATTTTTATAACTTCCTATCGCAATGGTCTAGGTCTACTCGGAAAACATACATGATTTAATCCAATTCTCATGAAATCAACTTTACGATGACCTTACTTCGAGCAAAACAAAAAAGGTGCAAGGAATAAGATTTTTATTTCACGCACAATAGACTCCGATAACGATGTAAAATGTCAGGAATGTCGGTGCACCGATTATCAGTATTCAACTTGTTCCCCTATGCCCTTGTATCTAAGCGTATTAAATTGTACATAGAGTGTTACGTCCTATGTGTATACGTTAACCATTATACGGCGTTACGAGCCAAACAATGGCGTGATAATTCGTGCTGCTAGCGAATACTTACACGTGTGGGTGTACGCCAATGGTGGTGAAGTATACGTGCAAGTTGATCAACCGCAATCTAAAGACTCGGAACAATCACGTCAATCGGCACGAAGTTGTTAATGCAATACCTATAGGCGCTATCTTTACTACCCGTATGACAGTATTTAGAAGCAGTTTTTGCTAGACACTAATTATAAACACTCTTATGAATGAATGTATGTTTTAATATAACCGATGTAAACAGATCTTAGTACATCTAACATAGACAAATTTGTGTGCGTAATGAGACAAAACATGTTTATGCATAACATAAATAAATTACATGTGCAGGTAACATTCTTCCAAACAGCAAAATAAGAATATTTTGAGTGAAATACTGTTTTTTCCTCTGTTACTGTTAATCATCAAGTTGCAACTTGATGATTAACAGTTTTTGTATTTTCAAAAATCGGAAATGGTATTAAATAACATTTTTTCAAAAAAAATTTACTTGAATCAATACCGATTGGTCGACAAATCCATAAACTTTATAAATACTCACATCCGTTGAAATTCCATTTTTTTAATAAAAGCCTGGTGAATTTTAAACCAGTCATAAACTTATAAAAAAAAGTCTTATCGGACTGATTGATATTTGTAATGACCCACGCTTTTTCATTATCGTAGACACAATTATTTGGAAATTTTGTTCTGAATGTTGAACCATCGTTATTTAATTTTTTAAATTGTTTGATTTGAGGAGAATAGTCATCATTTTGATGTTCTTTAGAAGAAACATAAGTTAAGAAAATAATTTCTTCATTATCCGGATTTTTGTTCATCTCGATCTGTCTTCTGGCTATTTTTTAAAGAGGTAACGTTGATTTTCTGATCAATTTTGTAACATTGCCATCAAGTTTCCAAACAGAAACGCTAAAAATTTGTCCAAACTCCCTAAATAAAGAACATCTTTAAAAAAATGCAAAAGACGTCAAGGGTGTTCTACGATAAGAAAACTTGAGTATAAATATCAGCTGAACGTTCCACAAATTTTTCTAAAGCTAACCCAGTAAATTGTAAATGTCACTCAGAATCAAAAAAATAACAAAGACACTGGATTGCTATCTAAAATATTAAAAAAATGGTTGAACAAGTGTTTTCGTAAACAACATGATAACGACAGTAACTCTGTTTAAGTCTTGTCGCATTGAAGGTCTCAAATCAAGGACTCTTCAAGACAAAACTCGCTGATGATAATAAATTTTTCTATCGCAACTGATTTCAAACTTTTGTTCAATCGAGCTGTTTTTTTGTATTTGCCAGTATCACAGGAACAGTATTTTGAATGAGCACAGAGAAAAATTTACATTATTGATTGAACTATTTTTTTAGTTGTGGTGTTTATAGTTACTAAAACTAGAAATCTAGTAATAATTACTGAAATTCCAGTTATCAAAACTGTATTAAATTCGACTATATATTATAGTTCGTTTTTTAATCAACACAAAATTTCTAGTAAAACTGAAACTAAAACATAAAGAAATAATAAATTGGTTATAATTTTTAAAAAACTTGTTAAAATTCTTGAGTTATTTGATACCCTCAGACTCATGTGATATCATTAAAGCCTGTGTACAAGTAACAATATTTCTTCCAAATTAAAATTCATTAGAAAATGCATATTATTTTAGATACAGGGTGAATATAAAGTCCCGGGCCACCCCAATATCTCTGAAAAGTTACAAAAAAACGGAAAAACAAAAAAATACGTCTCAAATATTTTTTCAAAAGCTATCGATTGGCACCAGTTTGGCAACTTTGAAAAAATAAATGGGAACCCCCCATTTTTATCACGGAAATGGATTCCTTAGACAAAAATACGTTCAGACACCCTAAGATCGACCCCCTTACCCCAACCCCCAGGGGTGGGGCGGGGGCAGAATCAAAAATTCAATAGCAAAAAACATATGTCAAATATTTTTGCAAAAGCTGTCGATTGACGACACTTTTGACTCGCAATTCTCTTCCTCCACCCGAACGGCCACCCCCGGGGGTGGAACGGGGGCAGAATCCAAATTTCAATAGCAAAAAACACGTGTCAAATAGTTTTGCAAAAGCT
>JAQQRF010000495.1:0-65197 GCA_030523145.1 Trissolcus brochymenae
TGGATGTTTAGGTTATAGATTATATATTTGTAAGACACTTGAGCTACGACACCAAAAGTGTTTGATCACTAGACATAAAATGTGTTTTTCAATAAGTGTCTTAAAAAAAGATACCTCTTTTTGCAGTGCGGACCCAAACCTAGCGTGTATCATGTGAGAGACATAAAAAAAATGTTTATTAACAACGATCGACTCTAAAGAGACCATAATAACTTCACTGCATTTGCAAGTTTTAATCTCTGAACATATTGTAATATAATTTATTCGATTTAATTTTTTCAATTTAAAACAATAAGTATAAATATAATCTTTGCAAAAGTAAATTAATTTTAGTTAATTTTTCCAACAACCCAAAGAAGAGCGTCCATTCATTAAAATAATTGGTCCTGATATTTTCAGTTTAACGTCACGGGCATGTTGGCTATAGGCCGGTGCTCGGTTTTTCGTCAATAAAAATGTTTTCACCAGGCCGAGGCTGCACCGACGGTAAACAAACGGTCGTCCCAAAGTCGGGACAAACTATTGTACTAACCGTTGACCAACAACGTATCGTCAATGCTGGGACAATTGTTAGCAATGGCAGAGATCTGTAATTTCTACATGGGGTATAATCAAAGCTTGGATTAAAATTCTGTTGGGATGCAATAAACTTGTAGAAACTTGTAATCTAGCTATTAAAGTCGACAGCTCACATCTCTTTGAAAGTTTTCCAATATTTATGTGGAAGTTCCAATTTGCCAACCTCTTGTTGAATCCTGTGATATGAATATTTATTCATAAAGTAATGCATTATAACAATATAAATAAAAGTAGACTTCTTATTTATCAATTCATACATAAAAACGACTGAAGTTCTTCGTTAAAGAGGATTAAAAGTACGCATTAATAAGTCATGCATTACCAATTGCACTACTTTTTATATTTTCTGAACAGATTTTTCATACTTCAAAACATTCTTTTGACCATTACAAGATATTTATTGTACGAAAATTTTGAAATTGATGTGATGAGAACATGTTTGCTTAATGTAATTTCCTATTTCCTCAGAAGATACATTATTATTAAATAATTAGTTCTTGACCATGAGAGATAAATGAGAAATTCTGCGTTTATTTCCTTTGGTTGATAATATGTTACGCTACAAGGCAGAGAAACAAGCTATTATTCTTAGATGCCTTTGTCTCTGTTATGAAATTACTTGTTTCTCCCTCATGGCGTATTATATTTTTCATCAAAAGCACACATAATCTGCGTTTTCTATAACCTATTTTTAGATTATGCGACGCTTCTACTGCCGAAGCGTAAAACTTTCACCTCTAAGACCGAAATATAGCCCCAAGACCCCAAGACCCAATTGTATAAATTATTTGATAACAGAAATCTTTTTTTGGAGCATTGCATTTCGTGCATTTCATTTCTTTTAGTTAAAATATATATTATTATTACGGTATTATTTTTGTAATAGTAAAATTTTTTCTTACGGAAATTCTCGTTTGAACGTTTGACACGATAATTTTTAGTTTTACCAAAATTTATGGTAGCCTTATAAATTCCATCAAAGCCTTAAAACTCTGAAAACTAAAAGATATCTTT
The DNA here is from genome assembly GCA_030523145.1 of Trissolcus brochymenae. Lineage (NCBI taxonomy): Eukaryota > Metazoa > Arthropoda > Insecta > Hymenoptera > Scelionidae > Trissolcus > Trissolcus brochymenae. The sequence goes on from JAQQRF010000495.1 coordinate 1,594, forward strand.
CAAGTCATATCATAGTTTTGATGTATGTATATGGGTGAGTGATGAGTTGACTAAATGCTTAAGGTGGTGTGAAACTGGGAGTAACCGACATTGCAGATTTCTTTAATTAAAATTAATAATATGATTGTAAATTAATTTAACGAGAAGAGCGCCATTTTCTTACTCATTTTACACATTCCTATAGATAAAAATATTTCTAGTTTTTGATGTGAAGGTTAATCGTAGAAATCACTTTTTATTTACATTTTTTAACCAAAAATTTTGTTGTAGTGTGCTACGAATTCTCCCATTATTATTGAATGGCGTATTTTTATTATAATTTTTGTTTTCTCCGTAAAACAACAATTATTCTAATTTTTATGTACAAAGTCCCTAACTCCGTGGCAGCAGACCTTACACATCACCTTAATTGCCTAAACGAGATAGAAATTTAAAACAATGTTCAGGTTTGTTGCGTTACCTGTCATTTGCATTATTTAAACAAAAAAATCGACAGGTTTTGGCAATCCATGTAAAGGTTACAATATAGACTTCTTGACATTAACCTTCGCAAGGATTTTTTTATGTCATTTTTGAAATTCTGCCGATTTTTCTGTTGAAATGCAGAAACAGACTAATACACATGACACAAAAAACCCGAACATTGTTTTTAATTTCTATTCCATTCAATTTTTTTGTTATTTAGGCAACTTATTACTCACCAATATTATATATAAATGAAAAATTGATATTATTCATTCTACATTTCATTAAATGTACTCTATGACTCAGGATTTGATGTACGTTTGATGGTAAAAATGATATAAAATTGCACAATTTAATGTGTGATACTTGTATATGAAAAACTAGGCTATGTGATTGGTGATTTTGTTTTGTACGATTCGACACCATCAATATACGGAATAAAAGAACACTTATACATACATATAATTGTGTCATTTAGATACAAAATATATCTTTTTTTTAAATAACGCTACATGTTGTCGCTCGCACGTCAGAATCAAAAATGCGTCATTAGTGTTTGTAGCAGAGAACGTGCATGGAGATCATTATGAAACTTTTGATTTTCTAAAGAAGTTTTATTTCAATTACGTAATGTAATATTCATAGTAGTATAATCTTACATGCTAAATCTGTTTCGCAAATTCGAGTGCAATCAGACTTAACATTTTCATCCATGCACATTCCAAATAATAAACAAGAGTGAATTAGAAATATACAGTGAATTGTTAAATTCATGTTTTTGATTCTGTAGCGCGGTCATACTATTAATTCTTATAAAATATCTTATCTTTTATCTTAACACTATACTTATAGACGTTGAAGATTTAGCCTAGTTGAGCATAAGTTAATGGCCAGACCATCCTGCAGAACATAATTTGGCGTAGGATGCGTCATAGCTGATTGTAATAGTTTTTTTATAAGAGATTGTCAATTGTCTGTAAAGTGATTTGGACTTCTCATTATATCTATTCTGAATTGTACTTCGTCAAATTTTTATCTTCGTTACAACTCCATCCAATCGTTTACGTACCTTATGAGTGATAAATTTTATAATAAAATTGATCGTGATTACTTATAGTATTATGATTACATTTCTGCTACATTTGGCACTTCGAAGTAATTATACTTATCAATCACTAGTAATTTCTAGTTTTATTATAAAATTGTATAGATTTTTTTGTTCCAAAAAATATTTGTTTGTTTTTAGTTATTCTGTGTTCGAATGAACAAAAAAAATTACACACATTTTTCATAACATGAAATAACCGTGTTTGAGAAGTTGAAAATCAGAAAGAAATATTTAGGTATTTTTTCAATTGGTCAAAATATCTTTTCAAATGATTGACAATCCCCTATTTGGTCCACACGCTACCCGAGCAAATGGTGCTTCAATCAAAGCCAAGCCTCTTCAAGAAGCGATAGATCTCGTCGAAGGTGGGCCGGTCCTCTGGTTGTTTGTTCCAACACTTTGTCATCGTATGAAAAAGGTCTCTGGAGCACGTGGACGGCTGTGAAAGTATGCGAGGTTGAAAATTTTCGTTCGTGCCTCCATGGTACCACTTGCTGTAATTTTCAAGCACCTGCTCAGACGTCAAGTCCGCAAACGGTACTTCTTCACAATTCGTAAATATTTCCCAAATTGTTACCGCGTACGACCACACATCTGCGTAACAACTGTACTTGCCCTACAACATAATACATCACTTATGTTTATTAATTCATCAATTGCTACTAGTACTATTGAAGTTTCAGACTACCTAAAACGATGTGAGAACTCGTCATTTTGACTGCCTATGAAAAATCTAATTCATTATTGTTACAAAAATAGTTAATCTGCGTCATCTGATTCAACATATTCAACTCACGTTGAATAAAAAAATTAATAATTAGCAATTGCGTTATTTCAAAAGAAAAAGAAACTTAATATGCGACAAAGCCAGAGTCATACTTGTCTGGCCATGTTCTTAACGCTACAGGGTAGCATTTAAAATTTCATTAATCAATTGACAAATATATAAAAAATTGTTCTTACTCCTCATATTATTCACACAAAAATAACTCATATCATCTATTAATATTTGTATATATATTTTTTAATAAATGTTATATTTTTATTGAAGCGGTCAAAATAACCGTGTTAAAGCGGAAAGTTTCAGAACGGAATGAAAAATCAAAATTATACAACTTCCGTTTATTAAAAGTTACTCCACTTGTAATTTTAATATTATTTAACAAAGTACATTATTTAATGTTCAAGTTAATTCGTTTTAATTTGTATAAGTCCAAAAATAAACTAAGACCACACTTAATTTTTTGAAATTCAACCAAATCTAAAGATAACTTGTTGAACATTTTATAAGTTCTTACTTTACTTATTGAAATTTCACTAAGACCTTATTTCAATTTGAAATTTATGGAGTTTAAACTGTTGATGATGATTTAATACTGATTTAACATGCTTTAATTAGCTTTTTATATACTAAATCATAATGCATCGTTAGTATAGTAACCATGAATCAGGACGAAACATTCGTGAAAAATCACATTCGAGCATAAGAATGCTCGATATTATGAGTCATGCAACGTTCACGTTCAAGTGTCACACTAACAATAAAATAAAATGAATAAAATAAAAAATTTATATATACTATTAAAATTCTGTTTTGTAATCCGCTAGACAGAGATTGCGTATTTATTAATATTATGGAAATATGCAGTGGTTTAGTGTAGTTACAACAAAAATATGAGAGCACAAAATACAAATTTTTGTGAAATTTTATTATCGATAGAAAAAAAAGAAGACAACTATTTTTGTAAAGATTTTTGATAATTGTTTAACCAAGCAACTCAACTAACAGAGTTATAATAGTAAGTCACAACTGAATCAAATAACTGACAAAAAATTAGGAAAAACTACCAGGTGATGAAACTACATATTATAGCATTTATGCTGCCATATAAAAATATTAATTTTGTTGATTCAGATAATGAATATAGTTAAGAATATCCAGTTTAATATTTATATTCAATTGAATGCTCTGGATTCCCTAAACATAAATTTATATTGAAACATGGAATTATTGTAGTACTAAGGGAATATTAAAGTATTGAAAAAGGATTATATAACAGAATATGATCAAAAATGCGTATACCAGAAAATTAAAATAAGAAATTATTACAGAGTCTTCAATAAAAAAAGATATTTGTTCCTAACATGAAAATAATTAAAAACTTATACTTTCTCATAGACAATTATGTTACATTATCACAATTTAAAAATCATTATAACTAATTTATCTAATCATCATTCATTTGGAACAAAATCATAAAGAAACATAGAAAAACATAGTTTAGACGGAAGTTTCAAATGACATTTTACGCAGACTATTATACAGGGAGATCGTTTTAATTTGAGATATTTTTTTTCATAGAATGCATATCTTGACTGAGATATTCAGTTGTCTGAAGTTGAAACGACCAGCCTGTATAGAATGTTTACAGCTTATATATGATACAGTCATTCTATATACGATATAGAATATAATATCGCGATATGTAGTCTGTTTTCCGTCTCGATTTTCAAGAAGTAATTCAATAACCACTCAGTCATTGAGATTATTATAATAGGATCGCCAAGTACCTGAAATGTTTGATGTTTCTATTTTCTTGTATCATGACTGGATAATATAAATATAAGATGAAAAATGTTCAATTATGCTAACAAATTTATAAACTGCCTGAAAAATTTTTTCTACAAAATATTGGTTCTTGAGAAAGTATTGTCGAAATGGTATTTTGTAAAATTTCCCAATTTTGAATATTACCGCAAATGCTTGAAATTTCCATACTTTTCAAAATTTTAGAAATTTTTAAATTACCAGAATTTTCGAAATTTCCAAAATTGCCAAATTTCAAATATTTAAAATAGTGACAAGGGTCAATAAGGGGCACGTCATGCAGTCATGTCGGGTGCACTGGGTAGTGACAGGGATCTATGATGCATGTTAACGTGTAGCATGCAAGATTATTTACGCGAGCATGCTAGCAGCACAATGTTAGACATATGACCGGCGAGTCGCTAGTAGCGTGCTGTTTCCAGTACATGTCGGATCGATGTGTATCCGCAACAGATATCAAAATTGGTTAGGGTCAAGTAAAATTTTCGTCATAAAGATCAAATTCATTGTACTAAATGTAAGAGTTACAAAAAAGTACCACCGCTAAAGAAGTGTCAAAAACAAAATTGGCAAACCTTCCCTAGTAAAAATGATCATATATTGTCCATATATTATCAATAGATTGACACTATATTATTTTAAGCAAATCATATATTGTTCATATACTGACAATATATTGATAATAGATTGTCAATATATTAACAATATATGGTCAATATATGATTTCTGAAATAATATATTGTCAATATATGTTTTATGTATGGACAATACATGATCTTTTTTACTAAGGAAGCAGCTTAGCAAAAATATTACAAGAGATTTTAGCAACAATTAAAACAATTTTAAGCAAGCGGAGAAACGAGAAAGAAAGACATAAACGTGCTTCATTAAAGTACCGTAATACGACACAAAAAATGCATCGATATCGTTACACTGTGTTGCATTCAGCATGCGGTGAGTATCGCCCAATTTCCCCGACATTCAGCTGCGAGGAATGTTTTGGAAACGAGATGCGAATAAAATTGGCATCGAAATTAAAAATCTTTAGATGAAATTTTATTTTCATGTGTTTCAGTTCATTACAAATTAAGAACAAAATCATAGTACGAAAATATAAAAATAAACTAATGTTCACTACTCTGTTTTTCTTACGAGAACGGTTAATCGAAAATAGTCTCAGACTTAACAACTATGTTTCATCGTTCTAGGTAGGTAATTAAAAATTTCGTAACAAAATTTGAATAATGTAGAAATAATTTCCTCGGTTGTAAAAAATAAAAGTTTTTTTTTTTGAAATAATGATAATTTTTCAAAATATTTTTATATAAATAAAAGTAAAAAAACATTTAATTTGGAGAAAACAGGTCAAGAATTGAAGTTGCATGACAAGTTGCCTGCCATCGTCAATTTGGTGCAAAAGAATTTAAGTAATTCTCACTAAAAGTACAGCTTCCCAGGACATCCAGCGAAGAGGTATTTTCGCAAAAGCACCATTCACATAATATTCTTGATCGTACTTGCTACAGTAAATTGCATGATCAGATACTTTGACTATATAGTTCTTTGTAACTGTACAGTTTCTGCAATGACAAGTTCAAACTATTAGATGATCAATTATTAAGGAGTCACTCTAATGTATATACCACACGAAATTGCAAATATTAATTATTTTTTTATTCTCTACGATATTTTTCAATTGAATTTTTTTATAGAAAGTTTTTCCATCGCAAAACTGTTTTTCATATTTAAATTGTTTCATATATTCTTTGTTTTGATTTTGAAATGAACACATGTCGCTCCTGGCATCCTACTTGATTTTGCTTCTGGCAGAGAAAATTTTATTTCGTTGACTGGTGAGAGATTTTGGATTAATTTCTTTGGACCCTGGGCTCCAGGTGCATGTCATTTATGCCTCTGAAGTCGCTAGCTTTGACATCAAGAAGCAACGTCTTGTTGTCAGGAAATTACCTAACCTCACTTTTGAGTGTCTGATTACTTTCCTGGAAACCTATTCATTGTTGGCAAAAGGTAAACAAACTTTTGAATCTATTATTTTGGACTATTAAACATCGACCACTGAATTATTTTATGGAACAGTGCGAAATTGTTGAATTCCCCAACCAATCGCTGAACTCATCTTTGGAGTTGTTGAATGTGTCATCGATACTTCTTCGGCAACAGCACCTCCCTGAGAGCTTCGACACTAACATACCACCTCCAACTGTCCCTTCCACTTCTTCAGGAGTAACTAAAGAGCTCCTTACTGTTATTTTTAACCAAAACAATGCCAACAATGCGAAACTTTTTTCTGAAATGAAGGCGTCTCTCCTCACTGATATGAAGGCGACGTTGAAAACGGAAATTAACAAGGCCATCGGACCCATTAAACAGGACCTAGCGGCAGTCAAAAGTGGCCACTCTTACCGCTAATTTTAATCATCTTGAAGCGCGATGCGCTGCTTTTGAGAAAGAGGCGAGAAAGCCGCGTACGATGGAATCCCGCAGTATGTTGAAAACAACAGCTGAGCTTGAAGATCGACGCCGGAGAGAATGCAACGTACTATTATTAGGGGGCGTTGAAAATAATGAGACGGATCACGATGAAAGTCGCAGGCTTGATATAGAGCGTACAGTCTAGGCCTTGCGCACCTGGGTGCCGGATCTGCAGCAGGAAGATGTGCGTTACCTAGGTTTGGTAAACGCAACCAGCAAAAAATACGATCCATCAAGCTTGTACTCGCTACCCCTGCCCTCGCAAAGATTGTATTGAAGGAGTCAAGACGTACTCCCCTGCAAGGGATAAAGTTGGTCAACAACTCCACACCTGCCCAGAAAAGTGAACTCGAGGACCTGAGGGCTCAGTTGCTTCAGCTGGGTGATGACACCAAAACCATACGCTTTATACGCGGTGCACCGCAGATCGTCTAAAAGCAGGGAAATGCCAGAGGGCAGCAGTCTTACTAGATAAAATAACCTTTTTGTGAAGCAATGCTCGATACACTTGTTGCCATACCTGGATATAACCTCCTGCGTCGGGATCGCTGTCGGGCTGATCGAAGTAGGACTGGCAGTATGCTCATCTACTGTGTCCAGAACCTGAATGGAACGACTATCCGTACTACCATCTTACAGAAACTTATGTCTCCCTTGGTCGAGGCGCTGTGGATTACAGTTTCCATACACGATTTTAAACTTATAGTCGATGGCATATACTGCCCCCTTCTCAGGCTACTATCTCCTCACCCTCAGATAATGCTCTCTTTTATTCTCTCAACCAGGTGGCGTTGCTCCCGGTCCCGATAGTGATCGTTGGGGACTTCAATTTCCCTGATGTATCTTGGACTAACGGTCTGCCAACTGGAATTAAGCATGTGGAGGAGGACTTTATCTCGGCCTTGAACGACACCAACCTGGTTCAGCTGGTTGACCGACCTACACGTTTGTAGAACGTGAACAAACACCATCCCTGCTGGATCTCATTCTTACAAACGAGCCTGACGCAACTACAATGCTGTCATTTTATTCACCGATAGGCTCTAGCGACCACCTCACTATTGCTTTTAATCTCCAATGCTCACTCAAACCCAGATCTACCCCTATTGAACAAACAAAAAAAATACGCTTCTTTGACTTGGACTATGTTGCAGTTGAACGAGCGATCATCACCCTGGTTGAGAACCTTGATCCGTCTCAAAACCTTATTGGGGTACAGCTGGGTGCTATGAGAAATATCGGCTCCATTCCAACAAGTTGACAATAACCGTTCGCCAAGCAAGAAGGAAATATGAAGAGAACATGGTTGATGCGGGTAGCAAAGCTTTCTATGCTTATGTGAGCAGGGCATCGTCGACAGTGCAAAATTCCATTTTTGATGTCTTTGTGGTTAACGAGCTGGAGATAACCGAAAGGAAAATGATCGCGGATGCGTTCGCAACGGAATTTGTAGCTGTCTACACTAAAGAGCCACTTGAGCCACTAGCTAGTTTGGACCACTCGATATTAGATAAAAACTTATTGGTGAATGTTGAAATCTCTACTGAGTCTGTACGAAAAGTTTTCTCATCGCTTGAAAATTCCGCCTCTGCCGGGCCTGATGGTCTTCCTCCTGTGCTCCTGAAGAAGTGTGCCAATGTGCTGGTACCAGTGCTTGTACATCTGTTTAGACACTCGAGTGATGAGGCTATTCTGCCGGATGTTTAGAAGCATGCACTGTTTACACCCCTATTTAAAAAGGGGGACAAGAAACGTCCAGGAAATTACCGTCCAGTGAACCTCACCAGCACAGTTTGTAAAGTGCTGAAAAGATTGATTGCCGACTAACTGTTGAACTTCTCACTGAAGCAAAGTCTTATTCCCCAGCAACAACATGGATTTATTCCTGGTCGTTCAGTCATCTCTAACCTCCTTCTTTGCTTGGACGACTGGACGAGGGCGTTAGACTCAAGGCAGCCTGTAGATGTGGTTTATTTGAATTTTCCTAAGGCCTTCAATAAGGTGCCACACGCAAGGTTACTTCACAAACTACACCATAGGCAAACTACACCAAACTAACCATGGGTATCCGAGGCAGATTATTGAACTGGATAGCCTCCTATCTTCAAAACAGAACTTTCCAAGTACGACTGGGCGATACTTTGTCCGACCTCACACCGGTGACCAGTGGTGTCCCACAAGGTTCTGTACTTGGTCCCCTGCTCTTTGTGCTATACACCTCTGACCTTCACCAATTTACTCTATCGGCCCATCAGACTTTTGCGGATGACAATAAGGTGTATGCAAACCCGATCACCCATGCAGAACAACTCCAGCTTAACCTGAACAACATTTTCACCTGGTTTGAGACCTGGATGATCCCAATGAACCCAGAAAAATGTTCTGTTCTGCACATTGGTGGGAGAAATCTTCGGCTTACATACTCCATTACTGGACATCCCATAAGTCACTCTACAGCTCAGGTTGACCTTGATCTGACTATAACTTCTACGCTCAAGTGGGTTCTTCAGGTGGCTTCAGTTATCAAAAAGGCGAACATGCTTCTCTACAGGATGAGAAAGGCGTTTTCCTTTATGAGTCCTGAGTTATTGAGAAAGATCTTGACCATCTATGTATCGCTTATCGTAGAGTATGGCATCTCGGTATGGGCCCCTTACTTACTTAAGGACATAGATGCACTTGAAAGGGTTTGGAGAAGGGCAACAAAAATCCCCCATCAACTGCGCAACCTACCATATCCACAGCGTCTACTGCTACTGAACTTATCAAGTCTGGAGGATAGGAGAAAGTATTTGGACTTGGTGGAAACATACAAAATTCTCCATGGCCACTACACCATAACCTGAGAGGCCACCCTCTCAAACTACGGCAACAACGGGCAACCAGACTCGCGAGGTGTAACTTCCTCTTTGTCAGAGTGGTCGCTGCCTAGAACACGCTCCCTGAGGAACTGGTGCTATGTCCTTCACTTAGTGCCTTTAAAACTCATCTTCGCCCAGCAATGTCACCAGCCAACGAAATTTCGTCCCATTGAACTCTAGTCTCTGTCACGTGCCCTACCTCTTTGCATTAATGTTTCCGTTGTCAGATCTCTAAATATTATATTCTGTCTAACCTTATCTGTGATAACTTCTGTACTACATATTTTGAAATTTTATATACACTGTGTTCTTAGTTACTATTGTATAGGAAAAATCAGTTTGTAACTGCTGCGTATTTATTCGAATAAATAAAATAAATAAATATAAGATAAGCAGGCGATAGGTAGGCGAAAAAGATTTTCTACCGTTATGATGAAATGGTCGAAAAATCACAATAAATTCTATTTAAAATTTATTTCACTTTAAGAACTTTAAAAAATTGAATGAACCCATCGAAATAAAGGATAAAACATTCCCTAATCAAAAAGTAAAAATCAAATGTGTCAAAATCGAATCGACATTTTTAGAAAATAAATCATTTAGTTACCATTGTAAAAAGCTAAAAAAATTGAGCGCTATTCTTTTTAGATAGAAAGGACGAAAATACAAAATTATTATTTTTGTCTCCCGTTTAAGTTTATAATCGAGTAACTCATAAAAAAATGATTAATTTGCATTGAGACTTTTTACTATCAAATCCACAGTTGAAAAGTTGATCGAATGCGGGAGTTAGCTGAGGGTTGGACTTTTGAACAAGATCGTGTGTCCTACTTTTATTAGTAGATAGATCAGTTTGACTGGACAAAATATATACGGCTAGGGCGTAGATATTTGATGTATATATAAATTAATTTTTAATACAATTGGGGAAATTTAGTGTTTCATCCATTACTTTCGTATCCGTTTGTCTTTATCAAGGTCATATGAAGAAGCTACTTACTTGCTCAATATCCAGATCGACGACCTAATGCTAAATCAACTGTTTGTAAAATATTTCAATCGTTTTCTTGAAACTGGTTATGTCAAAGATCAAGAGAAAAGTGATTAACAGAAAAATGCCGCGAAGTGCCACGTGCACTAACGAAAGTTTGAAAGTTTGTTTGGACGTTGTTGAAAACATATATCTACAGTAAAATAAATTGCTCAACAAACAGGTATATTAGCAAAACATCTGTGCCCAATTTACTGGTGTTAAATACCATCACTATAAAATGAAATTAACGCAATTTCTAGAAGACAATCTAACGGAATTTCTAGAAGACAACTCCAATTGTAGATTAGTGTTTTGTGAAAAAATGCTGAGATAATGTGACAGAAATCAAGAATTTTTTTTTTTTGGACATACTTTTCTGATGAAGCTACATTTTGATTGAGTGGAGAGGTCAATAAACAGTATATGCGATTTTTTTTTTTGATGAAATCCCTTATTGTATAAGAGCGCTCATAAACAGCATTCGCAAAATGTTAAAAAAATGTTCAAAATTTTATGCAGTTAAATCATTGGACCGTTTTCATTGACAGGAATTTGACAGGCTAAAAGTACGTCGAATTATTGAACGAACAGATAATACTAGTGATACCAGTTTCGCATTGCTTGTATAGCAATTGACAATGTTTGGTTTCAGCAGGGTGGTTGCATTAATTTTATTTTACTTTACAGTTTATTAAAAACCACTTTTTCCGTGCACTGCATTAGTAGAAGGGGTGCAATTGAATGACCACCAAGGTCCCTTGACTTAATTTCTCTAGATTTCTTCCATTCAAATCTAATCTAAACCGACAGACTTCAATGAATCAAAACAAAGAATAATACACGGAAAAACAGCATTAAAATTTACTATGATTCTTAATAAAGCTCGGACAATAAAGCTCTCGTAAAATAATTACACTGCACTTAACCAAGTTTATTAAAAACTGAGGAAAAAATGTTGTGTCGATAATAAATTTTTCTATAATTCGCGTAAAAAAATGTTATTTGAGGTTATCGAGGTCCGCAGCTTAAAATGTTCATAGTAAATTTTGATGCTGTTCTTCTACCCATGTAGATTGTTTTAATTCAATAAAACCAACACTTTGCTAGAAATTATTGATTACATTCACGTAAGAATAGAACACTGTCATGTTGTTGAAGGACGTCGATTTAAATGTCTTATTAAGTATGAAATCTGCTGTTATCAGCTACGTACGAGGCAAGGTGAGAGGCAAAGGGACTTACTTGAAACAAGCACCCCGATAGTGAGAGGCAAGGGGACTTACTTAAAACAAGCACTCTGATACTGAGAAGCATGGGCACTCACTTTAATGAAGTACCTCGATAGTGAAATGCAAGGGTGCTGTGCTGAACTTCTTACCAAAGTCTATTAAATAAACCGTTTTCAAACCCCTTATTCCCCGTATTAGATACGTTTAGGATAGCCTGAACATCGTCTTAGAAAACAAATCTCAAGCCAGAGGAATATCTCCTAGAGACAAAACACAAGAAATTGAGATAAAACTAAAATTAGAACGGTAATTTCTGGTTGACTTAAAACTGTACAACCTATTTTATCTCGAATACAAATTCCATAATATCCTGAATGTTCATGAGGTACAAAGTGGCATAAAGAATTTTGATAAGGCCGCAGACGAGTTTTGCACCCAAGTTCCGCTCCGGATCTATCCAATCAGTAACCTTAAAAAAGAAGACTGATCAGAAAGCCGCCAATTTTCCTATCATGAAAAAGTTTTTGACTTTTAATCGTTATTGTGATTCTCAGATCAGAACTATTCACATCTCATAAGTTTCGTTCGTACGGCAAGTCGGCGATTTTCCGTTGTTCCATCGTCACCCTCTTACGAGTCTTTGTGACTATGGATGAGGTTGAGAAAACGCATAATATTTTTCCGGCCGCGGGTTTCATGGTATCGGCGTTGATGTTATAACGGCAAACGTCTAAGCATGCAGCTGTCCTATGCACACACGGAAGACTTTGGTTACCAAAACGCTGGGCGCTATGACACGCCCTATTTGAAGAATTTGAAAAAAAAACCACACAAATTTGAAGACGTCTATAAATGTGCTCTATTCTATTTCAAATAAATATTCATAATTTCATGTGGTTTACACACTAGACTTATTTATGAATGATGATTTAAATAAATGAATATTTCTTAAGTGAATTTTACCTGGCAGCCAAATCACAGTGGGGAATGTTCAGACTTTCTAAATACTTCATACCTGATGCAATTTGCGTTGCAAAATTTAAAGGCGTGTTGTGACTATAAGTTGTTATGAAAAAAAAAAAAAACATATTGTTAAGTATTCAAAATGATAAATTATGATAAAAAAAAAACAATATTTTTCATACGAGAAATCAGAAATTATATTCTCAGTATACCTGGTTGAAATTTTTCCATCAATTTCATTACGGTTTTTTAAGAAAGTTGGTAGATCATCGTGTTCACCATACTCAAAAACAGCCCCGAAGGGTTCCTCTTCTATCAATGCTATAATTCTTGCAATGTTGATGTCCCTTACAGTTGCTAATAAATACATATCTCGCATGAAATCTTTTCTGAGAATTGAAACAAGTATAAAATTTATTATTTTGTAATAACGAATAATAATTATCACAAAATCTATAGTAAATGTTTACCTTAATGAATCAGTAACCCCTCGCCACAGAGAACGAACTATCACAACTTGCTTGTTTCGTATTGTGTTAAAGTCGGGACTTTGTATGCCTTTAGCTTCGCACAAATGCACCTAAAATGCATTTAACAATAAATTCATACATGAAAAATTGTAACGATTATGAATGAACAAGTGTATAATAATTAACTTTACCAATCCAAAACTGCCTTCTCCTAGTTTATCTAATGTCCTTAGTCGGTGTCTGGAAACATGCTGAATATTATATGAATCGGTGTTGTTCGAAAGATGCACACAATCTTGAATTTGCATAGACGTAAACAGTCTGGAAGTGTACTGTTGCTCTCGCCTTTTGATCTAAAATATGCATTTAAAATTTGTTATTATTTATTGAACAAATGATTAAAAATGTACTTTTTTAATTATCCGTAGTGAAAAGTAACTAACAGAGTGTTTCAAAAGTCCTGGAATGATAAAATCACACATAGAAAATGGAATACAAAAACACGCGTCTAATATTTTTTGGAGATACATATAATTATCACCAGTTTGAAATTCAAAGTGGGAACGCTAATTTAAAATTTAAAAGTTGCCCCCATTTTTACTTCTGAGGAATGGCGGTGAAGGGTCGAACTGAATTTCCTAATATACATATCTAAGAATATTGGAATTTTGAGACACGTTGCATATTTTCCAAACATAAAACATATAATGATATTATATTAATATCGTCCTAAAATTGCATATACGTTGTCAACATATGTCCAATAACATTCAATATAATAGTCTATTCACGGTCTTTCATAAAACCTGTATTTTAAATAAAAATAAAAAATATATAAGTTTCAAATATTTTTCAAACCACTATTTAACATCACAAAATAACTCCCTCCTCCTTAACCGAGATTTGAACAGGGTTCCAGATCCAGTACATAGAAAGTAGCAGCTTTTTGTCTGCTGAATCAATTCTATTCAAGTTGTGGCAGGTAGTTAAGTTTGTTATTCTCTTCTATAAAAAAAGATAGACAACCATTAATTCAATGTGTGAGAAAATTTCACTTTGACAGGTGAAAGAAATAAGCTATTATTGAAAATTTTAATTTCACTCACCTGTCAAGGTGAAATTAGCTTAAATATTATATAAACAGATGTTTATCTTTTTTTATGGAACAGAGAAACTAAATACACTACCACTATTTGAATAGAATTGATACAGTAGAAAAAAATGATTTCCTATTTTTTATGTTCTGGAAAAGGGTTACAGATTAAGTAAATGATAAATATTGCAATTTTTCACAGCAAAAATAATGTTTTAAATGAAACGTTTTTTTAGTCACTTTTTAAACATTTAAAAATGTTTTCCTATCTCATTGGTATTGGTTTTGGAATATTTAAAAAGTGACTATAAAAACGTTTCATATAAAACATTATTTTTTGCAGTGTTTTCATAACATAATTGTATTCTACAAGGCCATCATATTTGAGCGCCGGGATATTTAGGCGCCGAGACGTCGCCTAAATGGGTGTCGAAACAGTTGGACGCCGAGACATTTGGACGTTGGGATATTTTGGCACCGGGATATTTCGGCAGCTGGAATATTTGGATGGATGAATTAAAACCATCGTCTGGTTTTAATAAAAACGAAAAGGACAATCTATTTTATTTTTACAACGTTAGCTATCGCAAATTGAAAAAAATGTTCAAAACGAAAGATTTCTGTTTTTTTTTTGTTTTTTTTGGCGTACTTTGTGTCATTAAAAGGAAATTTGAAAATTATTTGACACTTACCCTTTTATTTCTATTTTTTGGGTAAGTTTTTGAAATACCAAGGTGGTATGGGTGGTTTGGGACACCCTGAATATGAAATATATTTTAACATTAATTGACAATCTATTGACTTTTCACTAAGGATATACTTTATTTACCGTCAGAATGTCTGTTGCTGCGTAATATCCTTGGTGAACTTTACGATTTGATTTTGAAATTGGACTTTTTTCAAATTTATTTATTGAATAGTGGGACAATTGAACCTTGCTTTCAGCATAATGCTCGTCTGAAAACTCTGTAAAATAGTATAATTTGATGAATAAAAACAATTAAGATTATCAAGAGAATGATTGAAATTATATCTCACCGGCGTAATCATTTTTTGAAGAAAAACAATGTTCAGATTTGTGCGGTGGTTCACACACGAGATTTTCGTCAGAAAAAAGTTTGTAAGTGCGCTCGTAAGCACTGCATTGCTCATACTCGCTAGTGGTGGTATTGTCGCTGTTGCGTATGGTATGATCGTCGCCAGAAAATCCTTTGCTTTTAATGGAGTGTCGTGACTGCGACAAGCTATTGACAATAACGGGTGGGGCTATTTTAATATCTTTCATGTTAATCGTTATTCCTGAAGCGGAAGCGCCACAGAGTAGGGCAGTGTGTTTTTGCAACAGAGCCACCTTATTGCGGCCTCGTTGTTTCATCAAGAAGATCGTACACGTTAGAAACACAGCCAAAACCGTCAAAGCACCACTTACAAGACCAATGTACGTTTGCGAGTTGCTTATGGGGAACGCATCCGGCGTTAAATTCTCATTTGTCTCCAAAACCGTCTCATTCAGTACATCCTTACTGGTTTTCTCGCCAAATTCCTCAATTGAGCTAGTTTCATTTTCCTTAACTTCGTATAAGTCATCTGTCTTTATTTCTGCTGATATGTTTTTCATCCCTGAAACTATTATTCTCATTTTTAATTATGTTTATCGTTATTTAATAATATACAAATTTAATAAAATTATTTCTATCTTTGTCTGTCTATTTGTATGTTTCGTAAAAACTTCACTTACAAAATTTTTTGTTCGTAGAGGAAACATATTTTATATCTCTTTACCTCTTTATTTTATTTTTATATTAAAAAAAATTATCGCCTCTGCATCCGACCCCCGGAGACATTTTTTTTACTTCAATACACTGGGGACAATAAATGGACAATGAAAATTTATAACTAGATATTTTTTTTTATTAATAAATAAATATCACATTTTAATACTGGCTGTGTTTCGTTGTAATGAGGCTGTGATTTGGTGATGACCTGTGGTGGCTGTGACCTGAAATAGGAATTGTTATATTATTATTATTTTTATTTATCTTATTCTTATTTATATTTTGTATATTTTGTTGTTATTATTGTAGTTTTATTATTTAGTTATTGGATTTGGCTGTGAAATTTTTTTTTTTAGTTTTTTTGGCTGTGAATTTATTTTTTTTGGTTTTTTGGCTTGAAATTTATGTTAATGTTTTTTTTGTTGGCTGTGTAATTTAGTGGCTGTTAAATTTGTGTTGGTTTTTTTGGTTGTAAAATAAGTGGTTTTTTTTGTTGGCTGTGACGTTTTTTTTGGTTTTTTTATTTATTTTATTTTGAAATTTGTGTTAAGGTGTTTGTGTTATGCATGTTGTTGTTCATTTTTGTGTTATGCATATTGTTGTTAATTTTTGTTTTATGCATGTTGTTGTTCATTTTTGTTGGTTGTAAAATGTTATTAAATTTTTTCGGTTTTGTTGATGGTTGTGTTATATAATGTTTTTTTTGTTATGCATGTTTATCAGTTTTTGTTTTTTGTTATTTGTTATTTAATAATTAATTGTTTGTTGTGTGTGTGGTCGGTTTGTGTGTGAAGGTTGACTAACCTGCATTTAGCGGCGGAGATGTTTTGGTTGCCAGGTCCCGAAATAGTAGTTTTCCCCAAGTTCAGGACGATATTTTTCCTCACGAAAAAAGAAAAATAATGTTGGCAGCCCGAAGGGATGCCAACATGTTTTCTTTTTGAGTAAGGAAAAAGACATTGATAGTTGTCGAGCCTGGCAATCCCCCGACGTACCGCCGCTGTTGCTGCCGGCGGTTGTGGCGGTTCCTTGGGCCGCCCTGAGTCGGCGTAGCACTCCCACCCGTGTGAGTGCTAAATGCTCCTCGCGGATGTTCGGAAGTATGCCGGTTACAACCTCCACAATTGATGTTGTATTGTATTGATACGTTGTATTGATATTTAATAATTAGCAAATATCTGTCATTCTTAAAAATTGCAAAAACAATATTACAATTGTTACATTGTCCAATAATGTTTAATACGGTATTGTCCATTTATTGTCCGTATTACATGTTTGGGGGGAGGCGCGTAGCGCGCAGGGGGCCCAGCGAGCGCGGCGAGCGAAGCCCACTGGTACATATAAAAAACATATAACCAATTTTTTAGTAAATAATTAGATCTTAATAGGTCTTTTACATATTCGTTGGAACATTTATACAGTTGGATTAATATTAAGTAGCAATCAAAAATTTGGCAGCAAATGTGTTGTTTTATATGTCTTTACATTGTAATAATTAGTAGTATACATTAAATATAAAAGTTATCGGTAGGTTATCCCAATATTTTCAGTTTCTTTGGATATTTCTGGATATTTGAAAAAAAACCTGTTTGCTATGGGCTTATACTAATACTATTTCCAACTTCTGTCAAAATTCTGACAAAAGAAAATAAGTCTTAAGAGAATATATAACTGGCGGCTAGCAACTGTGTTGCATAGCAAGTTTGAGCGTCTAGTAGAACTAAATTATTATAACTTTGATCTCGTTATCTTTGATGTTACGTTACGTAACGTTGTTGGGGTTTTTCGGATTGCTTCCCGAAGAGAAACGTAACGTGACGCTGTCGCCGTTCTTAAAACAAAACCTTAACTAATAGAAAAGTTCATTTTAAAACGCATGAAAATCTGTTTTTGTTTAACAAAAGTCGATATAAAGAAAAATATCTTAAATGTCTGAATATATATTTTCGACCAGTTTTTATAATTTAGTTTTATAATATAATATAATAATATAATAAACAAAATGGGTGCAAAATTAGATCGAATGACGAGAAACTAGTTTGTTTCCTCACAGTCCGGTCTCAAATGAAATCAAAAACGAAAAAAATGGAAATAAATTGAAAGTTTTAAAACTGGCGTCACTAGCACCTCACAGCGACAAATTTTGGAAACTATAATTCGGTAAGGCCATTTTTTGCAAAAGTCTTATAGATAAATCACGATATTCAAAAAATTTCGAATTAGAAGAAATATGATGATTCTCTTTTTGAATCATTACTCCTACCCCTTCTTCATCACGCACTCGGGAAAAAAGAGGGCAGTCAAATCAAATTATTTGTAACCATCTGGAATCGCATGCTTCGCACTGGTATCTGCATGGCTGAAGTATTTCTGTATCGGTAATGTAACAATCGTTTATCCATATAAATAAACTGTAGGAAATAATAGAAAATTTAATTAAAATCACATAAACACATCTCCTTCCTTCAGTATCTCTAACATCACTTGTGCGCAGGCCCATAAGGCCCACACCACTCATCCGCACTACACAGATCCAGAACTCACCCACGCCACATCTACACAACTTTCACCGCTCTCTCTTGTATTCCACCATTCGTAACGTCCAGATGCATTCTAAAATACATCCTTCAAATTATTAACAATCAGTGCTTTTATTTATTGCTATCCCAGCCTTTTCAACATAAACATTGTTTCTTAATTGTGTTTTGCTACGCGTGTGGTAAAAGTGTCTATTTTTATCACACTGATAAACATGTCTCAGAAAGCAGAAAATTAAAAAATAAAATTAAAGAAATCATGAAGTGAAATATGTATTTATGATATATCCTCACAAATCTAATAATTAAAAAAATTTTATTGCCGCTGTTCCCGACACCTTCATCGGACGTGGTAAAGAGAAGGGGCAAGGTTACGTGATCTTATGTAGTTTTGTAAACAGCATAAATAACTTTTGCATGTGAAGTTGGTACGCGTGGCTTGCAAAGAGTCCCTAGCTTGTTTGTTTGAATCATTTTCTTTGAATTTTATTTTATGTCCAATTGACGAGTGAGCACCTAATGTTTTTTAATGTGAATTGATTAATAAACAATGTAAAATTATATACTTTTTATTCAAATAATTAGGTAAATAACTTTTCATGAGGAAAAGTTCGGTGTGTGGAGCCCCTTGCCTGATCATTTTGTTTGAGTTTATTTTTCATGTCTCATAGATGGATCAACAACTAAAATTTAAAAGTAAATTAATAAATAATAAATTAAAATTATTTACAATTTTTATATAAAATATTTTGATTTTACTTTGTTTTTTTGTTTATTCTTTTCAATGAGTGATTGGCACGCGTGGTGCAACCCGCTTGGCGAGCGAAAACTCCTAGTATGTATGAAAAGTAATTCTATACTTGTTTTTTTACTAGTTTGGTGCTCTAACGAATAAATAGCAAATGGTGAAAATTTTTTACGTTCACTCAGAGCATAAAAAATATATATGTTCCGCGGTTGTAATGGCGTTTTAAAGCGTTTTTGTCATCTTTTTTTGTTTTCATCATTTTTATGTTAGGTATTTGGTAATCTGGTGCGAAGAAAGTACTATACTTATATTAGCAAATAAATTGCACAAAAATGTCAGTCTTGCAAGTATTTATAATAAATTATTCATGCCTTTATCGTGTAAAAAAAATTATCTGAAAAATTGAATGTAATCTTCAAACTTCAGAAAAACTTAAATGTGAAAAATTGCATTTAAACCGCATAAAATCTGTTGAGATTTCATTTGAGAAAAGCCAGTATTCAACAAGACGCTTTAAAACGTTGTGAAAATTGTGAAAAGACTTTCAAACAACTTTAAACCCGTGGAAACGCCTTAATTAGTATGATCTAACAGGCTGGTTTAAAATGTATTAAAAAAGAATAAAAGAGTGAATTTTATAGATTTGGTGTCAGTAGTGCTATCTACCAACAGAAATTGAAAATTCTTATTTAGTAGTAATTTGATCAAAAAATTATTTTAAAAATCGGATGATTTTATTTAATATTTTTTATCAATTTTAATTATAATTTGAGTGTTACTCCAAACCATTGATTATATATTAGTTAATATATAATCACGTTGCAACACTAAAACTCACAATGATTATACAAACAACAGAATATAAGACCAAATAATACATTTTGCCAATTGATATACTGTATTGACACAAGATTATAGACATGACACACTGAAGGAATAGTTTAAGGGGTTATATCCACCTGTCGGGCTTAAAAAAATCGATTGTTTTTCGTAAATAATAAGTAAAATCATTTAAGAATATTGTGTCAAAATTGCATGTTAATCGGATGAAAACTGTTGTCAAAACATGCATTTGTACGTCCAGCGAGAGGACGCAAACCGAGCTGCTATGTCTGATCAGCGGCATCATCATAACACCCGAGAAGCACGGATGATTAAAAGGCAACAAAAAATTGAAACTTTGGAAGCAGTTTTTAAATGTGAAGGAGTCCAAAATAGTCCAGGATTGGATGATTCGATGTGAGTAACGATATTTAACAACTTGTTTCTATGTAAACATGAATTAAAACAACGATTATCTAGAAAAATAATTTTTAAAATCTGTGACAGATTTTTCTCAAAGCACTATCATCCGATCTTTTCAATTCTTGTTTCATTTCATTCATAACTATTTTCTGCAGTCCGCGATCGTTCATTTTTTTGTTTTTTCGATTTTTACGGCTGTTTAAACACCAATTTTTATGGCGAAAAATGTATCTTCAAAGTTTGCAAAGCCGCCATTTTGATAAGAATTAATATTTTTTTAAACCCTTCGATCAAGGACTATTTTTTCTTATTATCAATAAAATGCATTTTTAATTTTTGATTTCAGATGATTTTTCGAAGAGATATAGCTGTCACCGCAAAACAAGTTTTCAGATTAGTGCGTTCCAGAACCAGCTGCTATGGGCACCATAACAAAACTTTTTGTAGCAAAAAAAATATTTTTTATACTTCGATGTTTAATAAACACTTATACCAAATGGAATAGAAAATTGTTGATTCATTGTTACAACAAAAAATTTCTGAACATTCGTTTTTTTCACGCTGCAGGTGGATATAACCCCTTAAATCGCTCATTCGTCCTACACTTTATCGATGCTTTGCGAAGGCATCTCTGTATTTAGATTATGATAATGGAGGCAGCAAAGACGATGGAACATATTGTGGGATGCCGGAATCAGGGTAGAAGATTTTTTAATTGATCGATGGGTAGGGCTCGTTTGATGAAATGAGTTAGCTATTGAAACGAGCCACTAACGACTATCTAACTTCTTTCTTTAACCTGTAATTTTACAATAAATATAACTTATTTGTGACCGATTTATAATTAATTTAAATCCGATTGTTATCTGACTTTTGACCACAATCCTGGTAAAAAACCCACCATATTAACTCAGACGTTACGATGTGGATTTTGAAGAAGACCGGAGAAGTAAACTTCTACCTCACCTAGCTTTTCACTGGACATGGTTTATTTAGGTCATACCTTACGAGGTTTAACAAGACACTGACAGGCTTCTAACCTTTGACCGATGTCATATATTGTAATAACAAAGAACAAACGCCCGACTCTAAGCCAATAAGTGGCGCTTACGCAACTTTTTGTTTTCTCGCACAAATATCTAAGCTATTATTTATCGGGCATAAGAATCGGGCGATGCTTTTGGTTAATCAACTCCGGCCTAGACAAACTGAACTATCTGTAGTAATAAAAGATTTCGTAAGACAGTTATCAGTCTTTTTGGAAAGCCTAAAAAAGAAATTATTAATCAGGCCTAAAATTTTTTTCGAATGCGGTAGCGCCTTGGTTCACGCTCCACCTGGAACTAAAAAGCGGCCGAGACACGCTTCTGTGGTAGCGACCGAGTTGCGCTCTACACCTCGTTTGTGAGTAAAACCACATGGGTGGCGCCACTCAAGGAAGTAACTGGCTCGTACTGCTTTTCCGCCAGGTGGTGCTGATACCAATGGATTCTTTTTTCTCACAAGTGAACTGAAAACCAAAAGTAATATATTTTAGCTGCCGCCATGAGTCCCCACACAGTCTAGCTCCAAGAATCATGCCAAAGAGATGTGGTGCTTGCCTATGGCAGCGACTATTGATAAGAAGGAAGTTCGAGCTCGAGGGAAAGGAGTCCTGTCTAGAAGACGAAATCCAGAGTATCGAGCAATTAACCAACCCCATCCTCTACGAAGCGTACATTCACCAACTAGTCGAGGTTTCGATCCAGTACCTCTCAACGCCTATCAAATAGTCAAATCTAATTTAAAATTAGAAAAACTTATTCATAAAAAGATATTCAAGAGAGGTTACAAAAAAGATGAAGGACAGCTAAAAAGAGACGGGATAGAGTATAGAAAAAGTGACAAAAAATGTAACTCGGGTTGAAAAGAGGATTAAAAATCGATAATAAAACATTAAAAGAGATTCAAAAGAAATTGGAGAGATGTTGAGATGAGTTTTGTAATGAACAACATTGGAATTTATTAATACAAAAAAATTAAAAAAAAATATTTTTGATTTGTAAAGCTCAAGTGAGGCTGGCGGTGTAAAGCTAGTATTTGCATACCTACAAATATCATCGTGGAACATTTGTCAGTCATTTGTTACGCATATATTTTTTTACAGGTATGTCTTTTATGTTGATTTTTTCACATCATTATTCAAATCTTACCAGGATCGAAAGTGATTTCGCTTATCAAAAGCCATCTTGACATTGGTTTTAAATCTAACTTGACGAATTTGCCAGGTCTCAGTTGTAGAGGTATTGTAATTGTCATGCTGTTACTTTTATTCATTTCCTCGCCAATTTCCATCTCTTCTGGATTAGAATGATAATGCTTCCCATCCGTAGAAAACCATATTTTCACTTCAGAAAAGACCTGCGCAGAATTAATCACAGTCTTGTATTTTTTTTTGTTATGAAAATATTTAAAAACACTTTATAAATTATTATCATTTCTTTAGAGTCTTTCTAAATAATTCTTAATTATTTTTTAAACATTCTTTAGTTTTACACAATAAGCTAAATAATTGAAGATTATTTCAAAGGGTTTTAACAACTTCGATTGAAAAGATAATTTACTAATTTAAAACATTCTGTTTTTATTTTCCCCAAGGTTATTTCAAAATTGTGATATTCCCACTCAGTCCTTTAGAATGATAATTGAATTCTTAAATTTTCATTTATTAGGATCCAGACTTAATTATCATCTAGTTAGTAACAAAGTATCTTAACATACAACTACCCATATTTCCAATTGAAAATATGTTGGAGTCAATGGTGACTCTAGTGTGATCACCAGTGTTCAAAACCCAGAAAAATAATGCAATATAATGGATCACATTTCCAGTCATTGAATTTATTATTGTTTTTCGTTAAAAAAGCTTGATACTTTGCCCGTTTCAATGATATCATCTTCCATTCACCGAATTAGATATAATATATCGTACTATGCGTATTTTCCATATTAAATTTTCTATTATTTTTGTTAACCACTCCAAAATAGAAGATTATTTAGAGGCACTAATTTGAAATAATAATGTCACTTTCAAGAACTTAATTAGGTTTAGATATTTGAATGAAAGTTGAAAAAATATTTGTTTAAAGACCTGTTTACATATGACCTTAAATGTTTCAAAAAATGAATAAAATTAGTATACGAGTGAATTACATTAAATCAGTTTAAAGAGAAAAATTTTATAGAATAAATAATAAAATTAAAATTCAAACGGTTTAAAAAGTTTATAAAAGTTACAGATAAACGACGACGGTTTAGTGGCTTGAGTAGAGAGATTGACTGGCATACAAGGTTGTGATGCAACCTCAAAGAAAGACATAAATCCTACCTTAACAAATGTCAGATAACGCAAACAAACAATGAATTTATAAGCAGAATCAAATGATAAATTTGCTAGATGGAAAAATTAGGTGAAAAACTAATTAAAATTTGGTAAAATCAACAAGAAACAACGAGAGCGATGTGAACGGCAGCGGAACAACAAAAGTTGATTTTCAATACGGTGGAGTGATGGAGAGTCTTTTGTATGAATCCGTGTTAAAGAAATCGGAAGAGATTAAAAAATTTCATTTATGGTTATGTTGGCTCTCGCTAACACTTGTCCACCTGCTTCGGCAGGTTAAGTGAACGGAAGCTTACTTGATTGTCAAAAAGTTCAAAAAGATGCCAAATTCCTTTTAAAATTACTTAGATCAAGAGAATATCCTTTTTCAGAAAAGTCTCGTGACCACTCTCTGCTCAAGCCAGTCCACCACTTTTGGACTTGTCAAGTAAAGTTTGCTGTCGGAGACGATTAATAAACGCGCTATTGCTAATAAGTCGCTGATTTATTAATAATAAATGACTTACTCCTAAGAACACAAAACTCATCACATTGAAAAAAAAAATAAGTTGGTTAGCATAAATACTTAAAAGTAACCGAATTCAATGAAGACAATGTTAATAAAACATACCTCAATGTTTAAATGCGGAACATGCGCGACATGAATGAAACAGTTTGTAAACTTCTGAAGTTGTGAAAATTCAAAGACAAGTTGTACTAATTCTCGGGCATACCAGCCGACCCAGTTCGACGTAGAGCTTGTGACGGTGAGATTATCCGGTTCTTCGCCGAGAACACCATCTGCTAGTTGGCCCAGTCCGTCGACCATGATTCCGTTCAACTCAACCCCATCGTATGAAATGTCTTCCAAATTGCTATCGCCAAGTATGTCACCTCTCGGTGCCCAGTAGTTTATCAATCGTTCTAGGAAAAAAATCATCATATATAATTAATACCTGATAATGTGTCGCGCAATGTCTTCCAAGTGCACGAACATTCATAAAGCCTGAAACAGCCTATGTTGTTAACCCGTAACGGCAATACATTTCCGCAATATTTTTCGAAATTATTTTTATTTTTATATTAATACTCAGTAAAATATACGATTTCTTCGACTATAGCAATTGGTAAGGATAATCACAAGATTCTTTTTTTATATTTTGAGAAATTATTAAAAAAAATTTTTTTTTAATTTTTCGAAAAAAGATTATTGCAATGAAAAACAAAATATTTTTTATTGCAGAATTTACATTACATTTTACATTTTAGAAATTTTACTTCAAATTTTGCTTCGTTCTCATCAAATTTAATGGGGAAAGATGGGTCGGCCACTTGGAACGCATTCAAAGAGTAGCAAGGAGTAACGAAGAGTTTTAAAAGATTTTACGATTTTTTTTAACGATTTTTAAGATTTTACATTATATTATTAATGTTCTTTCAATATATGTAATATTATTGAAATACACGATACATTGATCCAAATGAAAAACGCAACACTTTCCGTAGGAAATACATGTAAAGTGTTGCGTTTTTTATTTGGACCGGTATATATACATGGAATGTAAAATATATATCGCCAAGTTCATGAGAATTTCACCTATACATTATGCATATTACATATGCATATCCTTTGCTCTTACTAATATATATACTAGCTGCATGCCCGTGCTCTGCACGGGCAATCATCGTCGCTGCAGTATTTTATTTATCCTTATATTAATGTATACGAATGTGAAATTTATAATATAATAACACACACACACGCTGCGCTTTGCGCGAGGAAAAACCCAGACGAAGGTGGTAAAACCTCATGTTTATTGAGAATCATTATACATTAACAGCAGAAAGATAATATAATATGACGATATAAAAAAATGTATAACAACGCATTTTGATACACAACGTTATTAGTTTTACCATCCGGAGCGTATACATGAAGGTTTCCTGGATTTAAGACGCAAGAGCAGACCACATATAATTGTCCATGAGAAAAACATGGTTTTTCCAAATGGACGCCGGCAACGCACAAAGTTTGACCCTGAAACTTGTTGATAGTCATAGCAAATTCCAACTTTACAGGAAATTGTCTCCTTTCAAATTCAAACGGCAAATGTGTTGAAAAGATAGGAGTCTGCGGAATCATGACTTCTCTTCCTTGATAAGCTCCAGTCACTATAGTTCCTCTAATCACTCTATCACTGAGATTCGTGATACAAAGTCTGGTGCCATTGCAGAGTAAAAGTGGATTCAAATTACGTAATAAGATGATCGGAGGTCCTATTTTCATTGTTGGCTTATGAGATAGAACGCCAGACAACTCCAAGGAATTCAGAAATTCTGCCGGGTAATGTACTGCTTCGTCAATGTTCATCACAGAATCGAATGATGTGTAAACAGTCGCATCTCCTGGTATCAGTTGTAGAATCAGGTCATTCAAATGATTAACGGTGTCATTTGTAGAAGCTAATATAGCTCTCTCACATAAACAATCTAGTCTTTCGTAATTTGAATAAATGTTTGGCAAAACAGCAGTGATGAGATCATCAGTGGAATAAATCGTATTACACAATTCCAGAAAGAGAGTAATTTGATCGTTCTCGTCCATTTGTAGCAAACCATCACCGAGCTGACAAAGAGCGGCTGAAAAACTGGCAGCAGTTTCATCGTTGTGGAGTAAGACCATCATATTCGTAATAAAAGAATCTATGATCACACTATTCCACAGATCTGAACGCTTACGATTCAGTGAACGCGGGCGATAACAGGTAATTTCTGTCGAAAATCGCCAGCTAATACGACGATTAAACCACCCATTAGTAGATTGTTGTTATGAATGTCTCTTAAACTTCTGTCAAGAGCTTCGATATGTTTGTGGGAAGTTGGACATTCATGCCACACTAACAGCTTCCATAAACGTAGCATGCGTACCCTGACGCTGTTTTTGCTGCTGTTGCAAACAGGAGTATCTTGCTGATGCAAGTTTAAAAGTAAATTTGAAGCACTGTGTGCGGTACGACCTCCTTTAAGTAATGTAGAGGCGATACCTAAAAAATTTAATATTTGATTATTTTATTACGTTAACTTCAAATGTTAGTGCGTAAATATTGTGAGTCATAATGAAGTGATACCTGAGGACGTCAAAGCTAAAGTTACATCACGGTGACTCCTTATAGAAGATAATAATAGATTCAATATAAACGTTTTGCCCGTACCACCGCAGGCATTAAGAAAAAATATAGCTGTAACGTTGGACTCAATATTTCGCAGCACCGCTCCATAAAATGAACTATTATGAATTATTTTTCAGATTTGGCAAAGTAATCTCAACTTCTGCTGCAAGTGCCTGTGCGTCGTACTGAAGTTTCACACGAACGTTATTATTATCTGGATCAGCGAATTCAGGAGCAGGTAAGCCGTAATCTGGGACGTGATGTCCTGAAAGTTTTTATTCATATAAATATGCGTTAAATGTGATAAAAAAAACATTGTATCAGATACACGATATTCGCTTGATGTGGAAACAACAATTATATCGATATGGATGAGAGTCTCATTATTAACATGATCACAATCAATCAAATCTAGACCACGTTGTTCATGACTGTGAGCTTTATCTTTAGACATTGGTTTCTTGAATTAATTCAAAAAAGCGAGGGGATTGGAAACCTCACAGACAGCCTCTTCCATAGTGAGAATCCAGTGAGTGTATATTGGCCGGAGTTTGTCTTGGAGCCACACCAATGAATGACAATGTGCTAAACCACGTTTTTGCCATTCAATGGAATAAACATACGCTACAATAGGACCAAATATACAACCTTTTTTGATACAATCTATAAATTTGATCTCTTTTTGTCTGAAAACTCGAGCAATGATGTCATACCTATCTGTAAAGGAATGTGTTTCCAGGACTGAGCTATGAATTTCATTCCACGATGAATTGCATGTGAATGTTATAAAAATATCCAGTCGTCCATAAACTTGCACATATGCCAAAGCATCTTGAGTATATTCAGCTAAATATCTTGGACTGTTGACAAAACTCGAAAGTAAAATCACCATCCTTTCAAGATTAGCAGGATTCACAGCAGTATCCACGGCGATAGCGTCTCTGAGATGAATATATTCCTCGGAACGTAGTCTGCCTTGATGCAATGATATGAAACGCAGTCTCTCGCTTTCGACCTTGGTATATACAACTACAACGTACTGATGGAACAGATTTCTGCAACGTAATATTATATTGAAGTCGTTAGACTTGACCATAATATGATATGCATAAAAATTCATCGCTGAAACACTTCCACGTTGAGCTCGTCCAGTACGCGGATTGACTAAGGGAATGTCGAATGAGTATCCTTCTTGACCTCTCCATAAAATGAGTGGGTACTGCAAAGCATAGTAGGAGCGGTGACTGTCGTTAATTCGTAAAAGTTAATCATCACGTGTATGTAGGACTATATCTCGATCATGAAATGTGATTCCAACGATCACAGCAGCTACTTCATTGACAACTGGAGCGTTATAACGTCTGGGATGCTCACTAGAGGGTCTACGATCAGCGCGAATGATGACTCTGTATTCGTCGTTATTATGGCGATTAACTCATTCGGCAGCATTCGTCGTGTCCATCATCGTCAACAGGAAGCAGAGAACCGATGAAATGGTACACCTGCCCTTGGACTGTGAAGGTGAAAGAGACGGATAATTTTATCTGCATCGAAAGATGTCATAACAAAACATGAATTGTATCTCCGTATCGAAATTAAAAAAAGGTGAGAATCCTCAGGAAGACTCAGTAGCAGAGATTTTAATGGTTCCGGAGGTTCTTTTGTAGTATAATCTTATATCTTCTTCCACAAACCAGAAGTTTCGCCGAGCCATTTTAGTGCTCGGCAAAATTGACACACCCTATCCATGGCTCCAATTTGAACCGTTGAATGTTCATATGGTATATCATGAATCATATCATGAATCATATGGTATACCAGGCTCGTAGTTGAAAGTAGCCAACCGTAATGTTTCTCATCGACGACGAAGGAAAGATGAGCGATACGAACACAGTTAGCTTCGAGTCTTGCATTACGCACCGCCTCAGATTAGTTATCTCTGAGCTACGTTGTCGCAATGATTCGTCACGGAGGCAACCCTATCAACATAAATAATTATGTATTATGTATTATATTTTAGTGTGCCTTATCACGAAAAATTGTTCTTCAACAACAAAAGTTACCTCTCTCTCTTCTAATGTTTGGCGAGATCTAACCGTGGTAGTTCTTGCGGCCTGTGCCTGCAAACGCTCCTACAAAATTTTCACAATGATTTTAAAATTTCGTTTCTTAGAAAATAGTTTTTTAAACAACAACAAAAGTTACCTTTCTCTACTTTGGTGTCTGGCCAGATCTGTCTCGGGTGGTTCTTGTGTCCTGGGCCTGCAAACGCTCCTGAAATATCGTCACAGAGATTTAAAGGATTTGTTATAAAAATTTTTGTTTTCTCAAATGCTTAAATTGATTTACAAAAACAAAATTTACCTCTCTATGTTGCGGTGTCTCATGAGACCTTGAGCAGTTAATGCACGCGCTGGGCCTGAAGACGTGTCTAAAATAAGAAGACAGTGATTTTAATAAATATAGTCTTTTAAATAATTTTTTTTTTATTTAATTTTACCTGGTATCGAACAGACGTTTCACATGATCTGGAATGGATTTGTCGGCGCCTCTAATCATCCAGTCGAGTTTACAAATAATACATTCAAAATGATAAGAACTACTAAAATATAAAGATGAAATAAATTTAAAACTACAAACGTTTCTTTCTTCCACAGATTTATGAAATCGCACTGTACGCATTCGTAAACGGTTGGTTTTTAAGCGTGCCTGAAAAAAGACATCTACTTCAGTATACATTGCATTGGATAATAATAGTTTTATTATATTTATTTATTTAAATAATCATTTTTCGTATTGTTTATTTTCTGTTGGTTGATTTTTTTGTTTGCTTAATTTCCATTCGTGTTTTATCCGTTTATTTATTTATTTTCTGTTTGCACATTTATCTGTTAGTTTATTTAGTGTTTTTTATTTATTTGTTTGTTAATTTTGTGTTTGTTTTTAAAGGCTTTTGATTAACATTTTTAATTCACAACATTACATTTTTTTTCACCGAAATTCAAGGTTCCAGTGAGGATATTATTCAAAGAATTACATGTTATACAAAATTATAGAGCAAACTTGCAAATTGTAGATCAAATAATTCTAATTGATTTTGTTTTTAACCTTAAACGTAATAGTGATGAGTTTGAAAGATACCGGTTAAAATACGATACACTCTTATCATTTGTTTTTGATGAGATCTGTAGCGCTTTTTTTTAGAAAAATTTGCAACATTCGATGTGGCGACTAAACTTGCCACACAATATCGGATTTTCTACATTGAATATTACTGACGCATTGTTTTTAACTATCGTATCTTTCCTAAGAAGTCTCATTGTCACATTTAAAACGCTAATGTTTTATTTTTTTCATTTAAACTTACCTCTCTTTCATCGTCTGATTCATTAGCACGTGCAACACGTAAAGCTGCTGTATGAGCTGTTGCTCTTGAGAGATTTCATTTTTTCTATGGCATCTTAAAATTCCACTAATTACTTATTTATTAACCACAGTTCTCGAAGAATTGAAGCAACGTTTTCATTACACAGAAAAGATGGGTCCAAAAAAAAACATTCAATGCTTTGATCGCTGTCAAAATTGTATTGTTTCATTTGTGGGGAAAAAGTCGATATTCTTTTGCTTAATTTAAATTTCACGAATCCGAAATTTCGAGAAAAAGATACTGCTGGAAAACCATATTTACGTCTAATTATTTCTTATTTAACTCGATTCAAATTACCTTTTATTTCAGAAATGAGATTGACATTTCATCGATTGAAATTGTTGCATTTTATCATTAACTGATAATTGTTATTTCTGCAAACGTTATTCTAACAATTTTCAATTATTTAAATAAACATTCACTAATTTCTATAGCCAGTTAAATATTAGTCAGTTTTTTTAGTTCAAATTCTGATCAGTTATTTAACTTGTGCGTGTTGCCAAGATATTGAACAATTTTCATGTTTATTGAAAATAATTCTGATAGTAGCATGTAAAAATTTGAGTATTTGCTATACCGTATTTACGTCGATTATTTCTTATTTTGGTATTTTGAAATACAGATCTTTTCTTAATTATTTGAATTCGAAATCGGAATTAAATACCCAAACATAACAACAGTTAATTGAATTATTTTAATAATAATAGTTACATAATAATAATAATAATAATTACATTAATAATGAACCATATCAAACCTAAACTATATATATAAATTTATAAATATACAGTTAAATAATAAATTATATTTAGTTTTGTAAAGTTATTGGCGGTTTTTGGTTCAGTGATACTAGATATCAAATACTTCACAAAAGATAAATACCAATAACTTTACAAAAAAATACTTTTTACATATTTTATCACTGATAACAATATACCAAATTTTCTACATCTAGCAAAACAAGACATTTAATTACAATTTGATTGTCACTTTATACTTGTTGTTCATAACACTTGTTCCCTCAATAACTACTACAAAACCACTGTAAAAAACTGTAACGCTAAAAAAATGTCTTCATCTTGATCGAATATACAACACTATTACAACGTTTTTATAATCTTGAACAAACGCAAATTGTATTCATACTAGGTTTCAAGCGCGTGCCTACTTTTAATTCTAATTTTTAAAAGATTACATGACAAACTGTCACATTTATTCCAAAATTTTCTAATCTTACCCGTCAACTAATCAGAAATTGAATAAACTGAGAACAAACAACTACAATTTCAGGCAACTACTACTTTTTTTTAGATGGACATGACAAGAAAGTATGAAAGAATTTCACACTTGACACTCGCTCACCAAAAAAATCATTGCTATTAATTGGTACCATTTACACTATTCCCTCAAAATTACACCCCGTAAGGGCGAAATAACTGCTTGCAGTTATAGTAACGGTAACGTTTATATATTTTCTAATATATTGTTTGATTTGATCGTAAATGTTTACAGAAACAATATATTTTACTATTTAAATATTTTGGGGCAGGAATTGTAAGCAGATATTTTTTTATATTAATATATTCCTAATATTCTAAATTTTGCAAAATTAACTTTACTTTTGTCATAAGTCAAATATTTTTATATTTTAATCATTCCTAATTTAAATCTAAGTTTATATAATTTTTTTATATTGGATATTTTTCCATCTATTTCCATCCATGAATCCAAAACCACTTATCAGTCCTAACAAACATACAACGAATTCTTCAATTTTGAAGAGGCAGTAATCTTTAATGTATATCGTATTTTAACAATCATTAGTTAGTATATGCCATTTTTTTTTATTATCTTAGTTTCGTATTCTAACACGCGTGCGTTTCTGTTATTGCTTAACTTTAAATCTTTATTACTGAAATACTAGCACAAAGTTGATTTCTTAACCACTTCTATGATTTTTGACAAACCTATCATATAAGATTCTAGTAAATTTTCGGATAACATTCAAATTTACCAGTATGATTTATAACTTTCAATGCATAATGTTCCTTTGATAAAATTTTAAGGTTACTTTCATCGCGTTGTCTGTACCAACTACGTCATTTTTACACGTGCACTCGGTTACGTTTTGTCAACGCTGCATTAGTCCGAATGCACCCACTCCCGATGCCCTGATTGGGCGGAACGCCTCCCAACACCGTGAAAACCTCAATCTTAAGTATGGGGACTGTCCGCTGGCAGTTCCACGCTAATTACGACTCTTAATTGTACCAGAGAAAAGAATAATAAATAATCAAGTTCAAAGTCAAATTAAATCAAGTTCTTATTTATAAAACTCTTCAAGCATAACAGCTTGTAGGCTGAATTTCTGTGGGATTCCCGAGAATCATTCCCAAAAACGTGCTGTGACCGCTCGTTATATTTTTTCAACCAGGATAGATCACGAACATACTACCAAAAAATGCCCACCTATAACACAGTCGAAATGTTAATTAACGATTTTAGACAGAGATTCGCAGATAATACAGATTTTGCGTCTCTTTTGAATAAATAACAAAATGAAAGGATAACCCTGAATAACGCAGCATCAACATTCAGCGCGAGATTAGAAGCCGCGGTCACATGAGCTGTAAATCATGTCGAAAACAATGATTGCATCGTGTTCGCTGAGGCAGATGGTAGCATTCCAGGTCGTATATGACGACAAATTTTCAGATTTCAGAAGACGCGATTCTAGGATCTAATTTTTGCGAAGATGAACAAGTTGACATTTTATATGGGAGAAAGAAAAACAGAGATTCCATTTTCATCAAATGAGGTTACAATCATTCCTCCGAACAGCAAAAAATTAATTTATGTAGGAGTCAATAATTTTAGAAAGGCCCCCTTGAAGCAAGGAGGCTACTTGGAGCGCGTCTCTTCTGCCCCATATATCTACATCGGAGAATGTCTTTTAACCACAAAACACGGTATTGGCTTCATATTCGCATTTAATGCCTTGTCCCGACTCGCATATTTTACCACACCAAACGTTACCCTTAAACCTGTAGACCTTTGCGACGACACTACTTCGCTTCCAAAGGCAGCCGTTAACACTTTTACGAAACGAACAAAATTTGACAGGGCGCAGAAAATATTGCAAGAAATCGACCTCTAACACCTGGGTGATTACGAGCGCGACGAAATGATTAAATTAATCATCAATTATGCAGACTTATTCCACTTCGAAGGAAGATTTGTCTACGTCTGACGCCCTAGAACATACAATCGAGTTAACTTTCTGGGTACCGAGCGCACATTTAGAATTCAATAGACTCTCATTCGGATTAAAAAACACTCCGGAAACGTTTCAGTACTTCGTGGACAAGGTATTGGCAGGCCTTATAGAGCCTGAGTTCCAATTTTACATGGATGACGCAATTTTGTTTTCTCGCACACGAGCACGCAAGAAAATTTCGAGCACTTGCTGAACGTCTCCGAGGGGCCGACTTGAAATTGTTCCCGAAAAAGTGTTTATTTGAGAAACGCGAAGTGATGTACCTCGGACATGTTATCTCGAACAAAAGTGTTGCGTCTGACCCAGCAAAAATCAATGCGATAAAGCACTATCCGATACTCCACAACCCCAAGAAAATTAAACAATTCTTGGCCTCGCTGGGTACTATCGCAAGTTTCGATCGTTAACAAAACCTGAGATAAATTACTCCATGATAAAACGCGAATTACTCGCCATCGTTCATGCCACTCAGTATTTACGCCCTTATTTGTTTGGGCAACGATATATTATCTTCACAGACCACCAGCCCTTACAGTGGCTATGGAATCTTAAGGATCCAACATCACGGTTAGCACGATGGAAAATAAAACTCAGTGACTATGGGTATGAAATAAAATACTGTCCAGGGAAAACAAACTATGTAGCAGATGCGTTTTCGTGCAATCCACCCGAAACTCCACTAGATCACCCCACAGAGGCAAAAATCGCCAAAGTCGGCATAAAAATGGCAAAAGGACGAAGAGAACATTACTCTAGTAGCGAACCGGTGCCAAAACGTGAACCAGAGGCACCGACCGAACAATCACAAACGACTCAAAAGAAAATTCCAAAGAAACGAGGAAGAAATCCAGGCGTCAAACGAGAATGGTACGTCTACGAGCCATACGACGGCAGCACAAACAAGACAGAAACACAGAAGATAATCTTCTAAGGCTACCCTATTGGACCACCAGGAGCAAATACAAGAAAAAACCCAAACTGAAAATAAAGGAAACAAAAGAAATCAAAGAAAAAACTACGCAACCGATAACAGAGGACTCTGATGCAATTGAAACTTATGACGATGCGAAACACCGAGAAAAAATAGCACCCTGGCGTCCTGGAACGCAGAAATTCACCGATGCCCGAAATGAGCTTTTAAGCTCATTATTAGACGATGCCGTTACCATTATATAT
The DNA here is from genome assembly GCA_030523145.1 of Trissolcus brochymenae. NCBI lineage: Eukaryota > Metazoa > Arthropoda > Insecta > Hymenoptera > Scelionidae > Trissolcus > Trissolcus brochymenae. The sequence continues at coordinate 36,633 of JAQQRF010000495.1, forward strand.
TTCGTAATTTGCGACGATGACTTGTTCACCCTCACATTAACGCAATTAGCAACCGCCGGTCTAATAAGTGAAATTTTCCTCAGAGAAAATAAGTTTGAAATCGGCGACATCGTTACGACACAAAATGGAAACGTCACTCTTTTCGGTATTGCATTAAAAGATATGCTTCGCAAGAAATACGAACGAAATATAACACAACAAACGTTCTTTTTCAGCTCAAAGAAATTGTGCAACTACATAACGTCACGTCAGCACGCGTCGGATTAGACTGCGTAATCCTAGACGACGCGCAGTGGACCGAAATAATCAGAGAAATACGAACGGTTTTTCATGACTCGCAAATAGTCTTTTTCCTACATGATCAATTTCCCCAAAGAATTCCTAAAAGGTTTCGCGGATCAACAATCGCAACAAGCAGTGATGATATGCGACCGCACCGTAAGGTACCGTGCCCAGACTGCCTCTCACTGATCCAGAGAAATTAACTGATCCTCAACGCATCTCTAGTGAACCCGACGATCCAATTGAACCTATGCAATCAACGATCAACTAATTTCCAAAAATTGTAATCTCCCCAGATAACTACTATTACGAGTCCGAGTAGAAAAATCCTTCATAGTTAAACACGAATTAACTAATCAAAAACCCACACCTGGCAACGTTCTCGTCACCATGCGAAGCAAAATGAATTTTTTTTTTGAATAATTATCGAAAGAAAATTTAACGCACTTTTTGATGAAATGTCCTAATCAATGCTTTAAAGCTTTTAACGCCCTTTTCCAAAAATATAAAATACAGGAAATCAGAGTCCCAGTTGATGACGAAAGAACAGTGGGCTACATTCAAACACGAAATTAATCTGAATTTTTACGGCACTCGCTGCGTTTTGTTATTTTGCAACAGAAAAATCATTGTTCTCCCTTTTGAGATGCGACCCGACATAATAGACGAGCACGATTCTAGCCTGGCAGGTGGCCACCGAGGTATGAAGGGAACCTACCATAAAATTTAGAATAACTTCTACTGCAAAAATATGCGAAACGACATAACTGATTTTTCAAGCGCTGTTACTGTTGCCAAAAATATAAAGCCACGCGACACAAAACTCAGGCCCCTATGGTCATCACCGACACTTGTTAATATTGCTGGGAAAAGGTTTCTCTTGATGTCTATGGACCAATTCGAGGACACAACGACATAAATAATTAGAAATATGTCTTAATGAAGCAAGATGGACTTTTTCAATTTTCACTTGCCATACCATTGGTAGAGGCCACAGTCAAGGAAATAGGTGGAGCATTCGCACACAATTTCATTTGCATATTATTTTGCCCAAAAGGCATCCTCATGGATCAAGGCAAACCCTTCATTAGAGAATTAAATAAACAATTTGCATAAATCTTTAGAATCACCATTATATCTGCAGCCTTTATTATCCAGAATCGAACGGAGCCCTTGAGCGCTCACACATCGAATTCATATAATTCCTCAAATGTTATCTCGCGATCAAAAGAGACTGGCCTAACCTAATTTCGGCAGCAATGTTCGCGTACAAAACGACGAAACATTCCGGGACAGGCTTCAGTTCCTTCGAAATTTTTTTGGGATGCAAGGCGCCACTCCCCTCCCAATTCCCTATAGACAAAAACGTCACCTACGACGACTATCTAGTCGATCTTGTATGAAGCATGAACCTCCAAGACGCGAAAGCTAGATCCAAATTCTACTATGACAGGAAAATGCGAAACGTAGACTTTGAAATAAGCGACTACGTGTTCAAAATTCAAAGGCGGGCGGAAGACAAAACTAGAACCGACAAACATCGGTCAATTTTTAGTCACTGGAATTACTACGCCTAGGAATCTAATCTAGCAGCAGCCCTCGTAAACTTTCATTCTTAGACCAAGAAAATTCCCTTTCACTGCCGAGGAAAAACGATTGTGTTACCACACATAAAAAAAAAATTTTAATTTAGAAAATTGCGCTTCCGGAGCAACTACGGAAAACAAACAAAGTTTTTTTTATTTAATACATCATTATGTCGTATTAAATTATTTTGTATTAAAATATTCAGTCGAATTTTAGCCGGAAAATTCTACTGCGTCTGCCTCCAGGCCCGAGGGGCAATCTTGTGTGAAGAGACGTTTGCATTCTTCTGCCTAGATGATAATTGCCTATCCATAGGAACAATCTACACCGGTTATCACGCATACCACTCTGCATATGACCTCCTAGATTAATTTGCAATGCGTGTCTCGCAACAGACTTCTTCATCGTCCGACCTATGTTAGATTGCAAATCGTGTTCATTGTGCTACCTATCGCGAGGAGCTACACCTTGCAGACACGAACCAGTTATATTAGCAAAAGAAATAGACATAATAAACTCCTACGAATAGTGAATCGGAAACCGAGGAACACAATGGCGCATAACGCGAAATTAGTCTTACTTATCTTAACAATCTGTCCGCTTTTAATACATGCGTTATATAGGTTCGATTGTTCTGCCTCGAGAGCAGAAATGACCCAAGTGTCCCTTAACGAAGTAGGGAAATGCGACATCGCGACTAAAAAAATAAATTCAATAAAAACAAACTTACAGTTACTACAGCTAACTGCATACACTGCCACTCACGTACATTATTGCTATCTACAAATAAGTAGACTGGTTACACACCGCGGATACTGGGAATATAGTTTAGCAGTTGACGGTGGCCTAGCCACATACCTGAAGGAACTCGCTGGTCCCTGTACCATCATATCTGTAACCTATGAAGATATAACATTTGTACTCACAACACTTTCATCGATTACAGTCTACGGATCAACAATAACGCGTACAGAAAACCCCCGACTCTATATTATCGAAAGAGCTAAGGGAACCTTTTTTAAATCAATGGCAAACGTAAAAACGATTGAGTTAGATCTTTTTAACTATGTCAATAGTTAATTCGTGTATATCGAAAAGCATTTTAGGGCCCAAATCGAAACCTTGTATAGGGATGTATTGATGAAAAGATGAGAGCTCGAAAGGAAAGTCCTGAAAAATAGTCAATCTATTGCCATGCTAGCTCCTGACGAGTTCGCCCTCTCATATCTTAATGAACCAGGATGGACCGCTGTATTAGGCGGAGAACTGATTTTCCTAATCAAATGTGTTCCAGTACAGGTAACACTCGCAAAAACTGATCTTTGTTACCAGGAGCTCCCTGTGAGACACAACAACCAAACTATGGTTCTATCCCTCAGAACCCGAATCCTAAAGTCAGTAGGATACGAAGTTACATGCAACAATATTTTACCTATTTCATTCAATGTGAATGGTACCTGGATTCGACTTACGCCCGCTTCCGTCCAAACCACTCCCCCAATAGTCCTCCAACCCAGTTACACACCTACTTGGGAATATTCCGCTCTTAACCGACTAGCAAAGTCAGGGATTTACTCGAGCGACGACCTACAGCGCCTTCGCGACTATTTAATGCAACCCTGTGAACAACCAACCATTGTAAATAATCTTGCCAGGCTCACTGCAAGACAAACAGTTTTTTTGGAAGGGTTACACTTTCAGAATTTAATCGATGAAGCCACAGTATAATGAATTGCCGCGAACACATGGTCTTGTTTTTGAGGCATACTAAAAGGCTTAGAAAACATCACAAGTGGACTCCTAGGCACCTACATGCTATGTAGGGCAATAAAATTAGCAACAGATTCCGCATTCCACTTCTCATCGCTTAAAGCCACGTACGGATGGTCGTTCTGTCTTTTGGGAGCATTATTTGATAGTTTGACTAACTTTTTACTATTCCATAAGCATCGCAAGCATGTTAACATCAATAACAACGACCCCAAGGGTCCCAAAACACCGGACGACATCGCCCTGATTAAACAATTAGGAAAAGTATTATCCAATGTAGAGGAGCCTACCTCTTCTGATGCTGGTGCAAGTCTCTCAGCTCCTTCGGAAAGGGACACCAAAAACACACAAAACACAGCCGAAACCAAAGACACAGAGTGGCGCTACGGAATTCATGTCCGTACACAGAGTTCGTAGCGCATACTCTTTGTACGCGTAACAGAACAATAACGTAACAGAACGTACCCAGATTTACCTCCGAGTCTCAAACCCAAAGCATAAAAATACACACAAATAGTTACTCTTGCTTGTATCGCTGCTTGACCACTGCAAATTCTCATTCGCCATATGCTACAAGCCTGAGACAACCTTTCTTTTTTCGTAGGTTAAGGTAGAAACTAAGAAAGGTACAATATACTTCTATTGTGCAATGTTTTTAGATGCCACATGGGCCCTTGGCGCCAACGTACCTATCACTAACCACCGCTTTTGCATTCAACTGGGACAAATCAGGGATCATCGTGGGACTTGTGGGACTGTCCGACCTGTGGGCCATAGACCCCCATTAATTTTTAAAACATTAAAAAAATCTGTTACACAACACAAACACACACACACATACACACACACACACTCATTTCCTGCAGACTTTCTTGATAGAAACTCGCATCACGAAGGAACTTGCGAATACCATAAGGGGGGACGAATGTTATGTCAGGGCATAACATACATTTTTTTATAACAAATTTCAATAATTATAAATTAATTTCTCATATTTCGATCTAGAATAAATATCGTGTGTCCTTGATACACGATATCCGTCTGGATCGCATCCTGTCAAATTGGTGATCAATCAATTCAGCAATCGGACTCAATTTTTTGTCAATCAAGCATTTCTACATGTGTATTCGGTCACATTTTTTCAACGCTGCATTAGTTCGAATGCACCCACTCCCGATGCTCTGATTGGGCAGAACGCCTCCCAACACCGTGAAAGCCTCAATCTTAAGTATGGGGAACCAGCCTGTCTGCCGGCAGTTCCGAATTAATTAGCCTTGTACCGGAGAAAAGAATAATAAATGATCAAGTTCAAAGTCAAATTAAATCAAGTCCTTATTTATAAAACCCATTAAGCATAACAACGTATATACAAAATGGAGTAGTTTCCGGATGAATAGGCTGTGCCATATAAACTTATTAGAAGAATGCCACAGTATTATTTTTGAAGCAATCCTCCAACGTTTTCGCCGATGTAGCTGGATAGCTATAATACACGGCTATCTAATTTCATTTTGAGCGATGAAATTTAGGACTCTGGTCAATGCTGGAATTATAAATCTCATATAGCAATTCCGTCTAATTTTTAATAGAAAATTCCTACTTCATAGAAAATAAATTCAAAGCCGGTTCAGAACATCTGCGAAGTATCAATCCACATGTGAGCGACAATTTCAGAATCCAAACGAAAACTAAATAAAATAAGTCGCGTCGCTCACGCCACTTTTTGATATAATTGCTTTTGTTCTGACCAGAAATATATCAAAATATACTTGTTTTGAGTTTTACATTATTTATTGTGTATTCAATGTATTACATGTATATCATACACTTGTGTATTGTTTATTTTTTAAACAATGTATTTTTTCCAGAACTCTTTGTAACTCATTAAATTCAATTTTTACTCGATATCCTTTTAGAAGTCTTTTAAAATTCTTCGTTACTTTTCGTAACATTTTGTTACTCTTATATAATCATATAATTATGATAATCTTTACATAAATATTCTCATAATGAAAGGGAATAATGGACACCCAATCCATTACTTCCATGCCATCTGCTTGAAGTTAAAAATCTAAACAGCTTTCAACCTTCATTAGGCTTGGTTATATTAAATGTCAGCCCAGCAAAGAATGGTTGGAATTCTAAAACGTAGAATTATAAGAAGTGTAAATTGGATCGAAACGTTGTTAGGAAGTAATTGTATTTATATAATGAACAAAAGTGTGTTGGTTGTTCTGATTTTTTTTCAAGCACAATCCTTGGCTTCTATATGAAAATGTAAATGCGAAAGTAGCAGAGATTGATTTTCACTTACGCTCCCAGACGCACCCATAAATTTCCACCCTCATGCAGACTGTACGAGGATGTTGACTGTAAGGGACGAATCGCACTCTACTAGCCACGAACGGCAACTCCAACTTCTGCTTTACCACCAGATATGTATTACTGTTACCTCGCAGCACCTAAAAAAACATATTCGATTTACTGTTCTTGTTCATTAATGTAAAAATACATAATTGCATTGCAGAAGCACTTATAAACTATATGTCGTGGTTTTATCTTATTTTCTAATGTTTGTATCCATCTATCACTACAGTCTTATCTACACCATACAGATCTTGATGAAATCAAAGCTTTTATCGCTATTTTATATTATTCAGGCGCTTGGAAATTGTTACACGTCAATATTCACGACATTTGAAAACCTGAAAAAAGTTTTTCCATGTTCCGTGCTGTTATGCCAAGATCATGTTTTACATTTATTTACATATGTATTCGATTTAATAACAAATTTTCGCGCCCATCAAGGAACTGAAGTCGAAGTTCATAATGAACTGTGGACATTTTTATAAGCCAACGGACAAAGCAACTGCCGATGAGCAACTGCTAGGTTTTCTCCTCAGTGGACGTTCCTCAGAATATTTTTTTAAAGCAGTAACTAACCCGATACATAATTTAAAACGTACTGTTACGTGTGACAATTGGTTTACTAGCATTCCGTTATTTAAATGGTTTCTAAAAGAACCATACAGTTTAACAATTACTGGCATAAATAGAAAAAATAATCGCAGAATACCAGCTTAGAAGAAAGAGCCTTCGAAAATAGTATCAAGTACAAAATTCTGTTTTTCAGATACAAATATTGTGCTTGTATCACATACGCCAAACAAGAATTAAGTAGTATTTGTGGCGTCCATTTTTTCGAAATCTACGGCAATAACGGATAGTAAGTCAAATATTATCTTGCACTACAATAAGACGAAAGATGGTATTGATGCCTTTGATCAGCTCTGCCATGCGTACACCGTCGCCAGAAGAACGAATCGCTGGCCAATGCGGTACTTTTTCAGTATTTTGGATCAGGCAGCTGTGAATGCCAGAATATCACTAAAAAGTGCATATGTTAATGCCCAAAATACTGAAAAAGTGAGAGCAAGCGAGTGCTTACATGCTCTCGCAGTACACCTTGCGAGACCATTTCTAATGACAAGGCTTAATAATCCGACCGTATGGATTTGGATCAAAGTTTCGATAAAAAGTATTTAGGGCTTAGATGAACCCTCATTGGTAGATGAAGAACGACCATATTACCCAACAAGGGTAAGGAGCACTGTCTCTCGTCGTAACCATGATTAAAAGACGACAATGCAGTGCCCTTTATGCTTGAGAGCAATGTGCGATGATCATTGCATGTATTTATCCACGGAATGCGCCACAGAAAGTTGAAATTAAAGTTATTTATCAATCTTTTGTGTTAATTTTAAGTTGAAAATATTAAATTTAAGTAAAAAACTTTTTTTTTATTTTTACTGATGTTTTAGAACAATAAATTTGTAATAATGTTACAAAAATGGTGTTTTATTTGAACCTCTATTTGATAGTATGCCAGATAAAAGTTAAAAGATAATCTTTGATTTTATTTATATCTAATTACTCCTTCAGAGGCATCGGAAGTACGAGCTGGTATTGCTTTTACTCATAGCATTTGCACGTTGCAGTCCATTATTATGAGTTATTGTTGTTCCCTAGGCTATCCATGCATTAACTGACGTTTAGTTGATTTGCTATTTTTATTTTTGAATTTGCAAAATTACTCACTTAAGCGTATCATAATCTCTCGTGTCTTATTGTTGGTGAAATAAAATTTTTTTCCTCATATTATTCCTTACGATCAATCGTTTTTTTTCTTTTTCATTTCTTGTATAAAAATTATGCTGTTTGATTTATCTTTGTTTTCTTTGTATTTCGCTTACGAATTGATGTTTCGGCTGATATTTGGTTGAAAGCATGTATTAACATGAGTAATTTGAGAACTCAAGTTCTCGGAGAGCCAATTGATTCAGTATCTCGTTTGGAATTGGTACATAATGCGTTCGTTTCGACCACGTATCGGAGTGGTTAGATGTGGCTTACACGAATTTGTATTCTGAATATAAAATAAAAATCGGATGTGAGACGTTTTCGGATTTTTATGAAAAATCCAAATTATATGAAGCGAGATAACGGCTTGTGATTCATATCACCAACCAACGAGATAATCTCACTTGTTGTTTTCAGTGTCTCTGTATGCAGCTCCACCTAAATCAGATAACAGATTTCTTAATTCTACACGATGAACTTTAGGTCCATTGTTAGGAGGCCAGGAAGTGCCGGAACTGAAATTTGCGAGGAAGAAACTAACGAGCAAACATGTACTTCGAAAATAGGATTAAAGTACTAATTCTGAGAGCACTAACTAGTAATAGTCAAACTACTCACGAAAAGGAAGTAAGCAAAGTCAGAACAGATAAGAAGTTTAAAAAAAAATTGGTAGCTACCAACGAAGTTGCATAGCACGATTTGACGTTACAACGTCTGAGCCATGAAAAAATTAAAACGTACGCCTCTTCAATAGATCTTGTTTATTGTCCTTAATTCAAAAATAATTCGTCACGTAACGAGCGTAACGCAACGCGTAACAGGCGTAATGTTACGCATAACGGGCGTAAGATTCAGAAAGTATGTCGCTAGGGATTAGTTTTGCTGTTCAAAACGTTTCAGTTGTGGAAAGCGAGATGTTCCATAGTTTATTTTTCCGTTAGTTTTTTGGAGATTCTATTAACAACGATTCAAAACGTTATTATTCGGTTACCGAGAAGCTATAGCTGTCGTATAAGCTATTTGACAATTTAGATGCTACTTACATTTCACGATTATTTTTTATCATTCTAGTTTGCATTAGCTTCATAATTTAAAGAATCTGACAGATAGATCAGCGAGATGGCATTTCTGTGCTGCCAAAGCAGCACGAGTTCAAATGTTCTTTGCTTTGGCAGCCTTTTCTTGTGTCTTGCGCTGCACATCACGCTCGTTTAAAATTCTTCACTCAGCTTTTGATACATACGGTACTTTTTGCACCGAGGGTGCGTAGGTGATTACTTACGTAGTCGTTTGAAATGAACGACTTGAGCATCAAGCTGTCGTTAAAGCATAAGTAATTACTTACAAGCCCGATGTGCAAAAAACTTTTTTTTTCATCATTAACTCGGGATCGAACTCAAGTCCCCGAAGTGGTAGTTCGTGAAGTTACATTATTACTCTGCCTCGTCATTCTACCACTGATATCACCTACATAGCTTATTTTATCACAGAGTTCAGGAGGCACTTCACCAATTTTCATATTCTAAACTAAAATTAAAACATTTCGGTTTATTCGCTCGTCAATTGTTTAAAACAAAATGCCTCTAACATATCGCAAACCGGCGTGTATTTGTGACAGTGCAAAATTTTCCGCATGATCCTGTTCTGTAACTTCTTCAACCTCTTTGTCTCTTCCCGGTTAGTATACAGAAAAACCATTGAGCAGTATTCCATATGTGGAGCGATCATGGTTTTGTAAATTAGGTCTTTCGTTGAGAAACCGATATAGTTACCGATCCCATCACCGATCTCCAACTCAAAGCTTGCTTTCTGAGTTTGCTTCACGTCAAGTTCACATGAGCAGACTCTTCTTTTTCCAGCCCGGTTCTAACCGTATGGCAGCCATGGAGAACCCTGCTGAAACAGGTCATTCTCAGTCGAGGCCGATTGCCGATTCTGAGGGCCAAATGCTCTTTGGCCCTCAAAATGCGACAAGTGTCTTTCAAAAGGTGATGGTTCGTAAATACCAGCAATCATGACAGATCGTCTTAGCCGATTTGATGGGACCTTATTCTCCAAGCTTGCAAGGAGCAAAAGGAACGTTTTCATTTTTCAATATCTTTTAAAGACCTAATTTACTAAATGAATCGAAATTATCCTGTTCAGAAAAGCTACCGCCAAAATCAGAATAGCTGCCCTGAAAAGTCGCATGATTTATCGTTGGTGAGTACCAAGGGTGTGCCTTACTGATAATAGCACAGAATTATGTGGCTAGTAAGTAGGAGTTGTAAACTAAGTAAAATTTTAAAGGAAAATTAATTTTGATTGTTTCTTCTTATATTCTCAAATAATTTTTTATCAATTTTGTGTTTCGCGCATTCGCTGATTTCAATTCTTCAGCTTTTTTTTTCTCTTTTGTCTATATGGGATCGAAAATTTAGAAATAGTCACGGATCAGTCCTTGAACACCTAATCTTTCACTATGTCCACAGGTCAGATTAATACATTGATTACATATCTGACAATAGCATTTTAATTGGCTAACTTGTACAATCCTTTAGAATCTTTCTCATGATCCTAATTTAATTTTTATGGTTTAAGTAAACAGGCTTAATACATAGTGAGACGACCGGAACTTAACCAAAATCGTAAAAAATAAGTTTAGAGCGATGTGCAACGAGCTTAGTAAACTAGAGAGTTTAAAAATTCCACTCAAAACGGAGCTGTGTAGTGTACTCTGGCAACACGTTATTATTAAAAAAAATTCGGCAGATCTCAATTAAAAACGAATAATGACATACATTTATTCATCTTGGAATGACATTTAATGTCTCTAGAAAAGTATTCACAGTACTATTTTTTCTTGGCTCGATCAGTTCAGTCGTAGTTGTGGTAGCATGAGTGTGAAGTGTCATCTAATAAAAACGCGGATATGACCCCAAGACAGAATGACAAAAAAAATGTCAAAAAAAAATTGCCTTAGAAGATAGAGAGACCAATTACTTCACTAAAATGTAAGCCCTAAGACGAGTACATTCCCAACCGTAAGGCAGGTGATGTCTTCATTTTTCAAAATGTTATAAGCCCTCACGGAAACTAGAATCGCAAGAATCGTTTCCAAAAAGAGGGTTTGTGCGTAAAGCATGAATCCAGCGTTACAAGTTGAATTGAAGCATCTTACGTCACTGGTGTCTTAGAACATTGTATAAAACTAATTTCTAGTTGAAAGAGAAATATACACTCGGCAAAACAATTAGCGCCCTTCTTAAATTTTTGGCAATTTTAAAACTGTCATAACTTTGACACATTTTATCAAAAAATAATTTTCTTTATACTATATTAAAGCTTAAAACCTCAATTTGAAAAGTTTTTGTTAAAAAAAATTCGAACATCAGATGGTGCTGCTGTCTAATGATTCGGTGGCAGAAATTTCAGGGCGAGGGAGGGGGGTGCTAATTATTTCGCGGACTATATATCTAAGAAAAAAATATGATTCTCATGATGATTTTTATCTCTTAAGTACAACAAATGAATGTTCTCACAGTTTCCATACATATTTTTTTTTTATTTTGTTTATTTATAATAGACGGGTTCGAACCCTTTATGTGGTTAGATTTTCATATTAGCATTCGTGATAATCAAATTAACAAAATAAACCTGTTTTACATACATAATTTGATCTCGTAATTTTGCATATATAATATTTCGAAATTGTTAGATAACAAATCAATTAAACTAAATATAAATATGTAGTAAACATCGAATGGTCTTCTCAAAAGCAGTTCTACTTTGCAGTGGTTTTTGCGACGTGATACAATAAATTTTATTTTTAATGAAAATATTTGTTTATTTTGTGTATACTTCGTCCAATGTGATTCGCAAAATCATTTTCATAAGCACTCGATCTCATTGTCACACTAGTTTCAATTTCAATGAAAGTAGCAATTAAAAATCGACCAACAAGGAACAAACGTTTGTAGGTAGTGTATGAAGCCAAAGTAAAATCAATTTTCTTCCCATCGTCGGAAAACAGTGCAACATCGACGTAAAATAGAGATTGTAGAATGACTGGACGACATATTATTTGTTAATTATTAAGTTCAATAAACAATGAAAGTAAACATTACTTTTACTGCAAAAAATTTCCTCATATTCAAAGTAATTATTATAATTCCATATTCTATATTGGAACATCAGTTTCAAATAAAGCTTTGTTAAATATTGATACTGATGATTAATACTGTTCAACTGTTTGCATTGGTGCTATTACTTATTTTGCTTGTTTATCATATCAACACATATGAGCTGTTATTAAAGATCCTTCACTCGCTATGTTATCTCCAGTGCTTTATTTTCATGTTAGCAGTCTCTTTCCTAGCATAAAGTCAAAAAAGCTTGTATAGCAAAACAGCGGTGTGCAATTACAAAAATTCAGCGAAGGCACTTGCTAGGAGGAAATGCAGAGCCGATGATGTGGTCATCAGTACTCCTGATCTTAAAGGTCTGGACAAGTAGATCGACCTATAAAAATTCTGTAAAAAATTTTACTGTGATTCATTAATACTGTGATTTCATTGATACATTTTTACAGTAAGTTTTAATCTATCATAATTGAAATTACTAATAGATTGTTTAATTTTAATAATTTATTTGGCAATCTATAATTTTTTATTTGTAATGAAGAAGTTACAATAATAACAGCTTAACTTTGTTTTCATATACCATTTAACTGTTACGAGTAAATTCTCTTACAGAAAACAAAAGTTTGTTCATCTTCCGTAGAAAGCAAAAAAAAATTAAAATAGTACTGGGTAGGTACGGCAGCGAACGAAATTTAGCAAAAAAGAGTATTAATATTTTCACAACAATTTTCACAATCATTTTTATTTCCATTGCAACGATTAAACTTATTTAATCAAATGTTAAAATTTATTATTTAATTTTAAACGATTTTAAAAAAGCCAGTGTTGGATCCTTATAAACGAGCTCTCCATAAATCAGGTCCCCACGAGGGGGCAGGTGAACGGCATGGGGGGCATGTTGGGCGACAGCAGGTCGCCTTTACTGTAAATGGTCGAAGCTTTGATCTCGAGATCTGGGCTCGGTTGTCGGAAAGAGCCTTAAGGCGCTTGTAGCTTACCGGAAGCGACTGAGAACCTGAAGTCCGGACCTGAAGAAGCAGCGGTCCAAGAAAGAAAGCAGAGGCAAGTTGAGACCTGTGGGGCCGGAGTGAGAATCCGTTCTGCGGAAAGGACCAATCGTCGCTTCTCAGGCTTCCAACAAACCCAGAGTCAAGCCGGCCTTGAGGGGACAGTTGAGGGAGCACGTGACACCGTAAGAATGCCGGCTGAATACCTTCAAGAGTGCGCTGGAAGATGCCATCTTGGATATTCCAGATGAACAAAAGGTGCCTTGCTTGTTGGACACCAGAGTGAAGCAAAGCATCATTACAGTCATCTGCGAAAACGGTGCAGCAGAAGGATGGCTGATGAAAGAGGCACCGAAATGGAAAGCTGGTGAGCTCCAGGTGAGACTCATCAACCCAGAGGAGCTCATCAAGCGCGTCACAATGACGGTGCTCTTTCCCCTGCCAAAGAGGGAAACAGAGAAGGCGCTCAAGCTGCTGCCAAGGCAGTATGAGGGCCTTGAAACTGGAAAGTGGGTCGTTCACAAAAGGGAGGAGCTGCTTTCGGGCACGGTTCTAGTCCTGGGAGTGGACGAAGGCTCCACTGGTCTTCTCAAATCACTACAAGGCCTTCGTCGGGTCCGGCCACGTGATTTTTAGACCGGTGAAGCAGACGGTCGACGGCCCTGAAGAAAGCATGGAGGACTCTCAATAGGTTTTAGTCTCATGACTAGTACCAAGATAGAGATCTACCAGATAAATCTTCACCATTGCAGAGGCGCTACGACCAATTTGGTCGGAAGCATGGCAAAGATGCGTACAGGGCCTTCCATAGCCTTAATACAGGAGCTGTAGGTCGTCCAAGGTCGAGTCGCGGGGCTTGCGGGAAGGCTAGTATGAAAGGTCTTGAGAGCAAACCAAGAGCCTGCATAGTGAGCAAGGGGATAGACTGCATCTTACTTGAGCAGCACTCAACTCGAGACCTAGTGGTGGTACAGGTCAATTACGAGAGAGGAAGTGGCATTGGCAAAGGCATGTTCTTCTTAGCATCAGCGTGCTTTGCTCACGAGGCTAACGCACCACCGGAGGAGGTGGAAAGACTGGTGAGATACTGTAGAGAGAGGAACATAGACCTAGTTATCGGTTGCGACGTTAACGCTCACTGCGAGGTATGGGGCAACACTGATAACAATGAGAGGGGACTGGACCTCCTGGAGTTTCTCACAGCTGAAAGCCTAGATTTTGTTAACACAGGATCAGAACCGTCCTCTGTAACGGTCGTGAGGCAGAAGGTATTAGATCTAATCATTTGCAGCAAGGGGGCCAGAAATATGATTCTGAAATGGAGAGTTTCAAAAGAACCTACGCTGTCGGATCATAGACTCATTAGAATGAGCCTCTACAGAGCCATTATGGAAGCTAAATGGCTTAGAAATCCTAGACACTCAAACTGGACAAGTTATGAGAAAGACTTTCAGTCAATGTGGTCGGGGTTTACAGGAAAGTATGATACGACTGAAGACCTCGAAATCAGAGATAATGCAATCAGAGAGGCCATAAAAACGGTCTATGAAGGTAACTGTCCCATGAAAAAGATCATACCTAGAGTAGGTCTACCTAGATGGAGCAAGAAAATGGAAGACCTCAAAAGAGTGGGAGTGAGAAGAGTGGGAGAGGAGAAGAGTGGAAAAGGAGAGTTTCGCTTAATAAAGCGAAAAAAGTTAAAAATGATACCGCTTGGGCTGATTATAAATTCAGTCAAAAGAGGTATAGAGACCTGCTGAAGAAAACTCAGAGAGAGACTTTTGCTCGGATGTAAGCTTAATCTCAGACACGGCTAAGCTGTCAAAAATTCTGGCAGGAAATAAGAAAGAAGGGCTAAGAAACTTACCACGATTGTGAAAGAAACCTTGGAGTTATTTTCCTGATATCAAGTTTGTTGAATTCGAACCTGCACCATTCCCAAACAGAGGTGGAAGGAAAAATTAGGAGCTGGGGGCGAAAATAGTTAAGCCAGAACTAGTGCGGAGAGCAGTAAGTTTCTTTGAGCCATTCAAAGTACCAGGACCAGATGGCATGTATCATATCATGTTGCAACGTGACAGGTTACACTCCTAGGGAATGGAAAAAAACTAGAGTCTCATTCATTCCAAAAGTGGGAAAGGAAGACTTTACGCAAGCTACTATCTTCCCATTAGTCTCACATCATTCTTGTTGAAAAAATCGAAAAGGCTGGTGGACTGGTACCTGAAAACAAATACGCTCCAAGAACATCCACTGCAGGAGGAACAGCATGCTTATCAAAGCGGTAAGTTAACGGAGACAGCCTTGTACTTAGCTGTATCTTACATTGAGCAACAGCTGGAGCACAAGGGGGTCTGTATAAGAGCCTTCTTGGATATTGAGGGTGCCTTCATCAAGACCTCGAACAGTTCTATTGAGAGTGTGGCAAAAAGGGATGGAGTACCGTTCGAAATAATCAAGTGAATTATGGGTACCCTGGAGAATAGGCAATTAACCACGGAATGGTAAGGTTATGAGATGAAAGGAGTTGTATCCGAGGGTTGCCTACAAGGAGGAGTGTTGTTGCCATTCCTGTGGAGCCTGTTGGGGATTTTGAGGTTATATTCCCTCGACAGCTATTATTTTTTCTGAGCGGTGGACTGTGATTCTGTACAGCCGCTGTTTCGGTTCTAACCGCGCGTTGCCGAAAAGATGCGACGGCAGTGCCCTCACCGTGCTGAGAGTAAACGTCACGGGAAGGTACTGATGACGTGCCCTACCTTGCCGACAGGATAAGCGGCTCTAAAGGAGGGGGGTCTGAGAGCGTGATTGCTCGAGCGCTTGGGCTGGTGGCGCCCTCCACTCAGGGGCCTTGAGGGCAACCTTTCCTAGGTTATGCCAGGACGTGCGGTAGGTGTCAACTGTGACGGCAAGTGGCGCCCTCTCCAAGGGGCCTGAAGTCACCTGGGGATACCCGGGCTGAGCCTGGCAACCGTTTGTAGGTTAGGCCAGGTAGTGCGGTAGCCTCTAGATATTGTCTCCGGGAAGGCAATACCGGCTTAGCACAGGCGTCGATGTTGAACGCACTAGGTGCACCTGGTGACGCGTCGCGGGTCGATTGACCGTCCGTGGTGGTCACCCTGGAAGACGTGGACAACGGCGTAGGTGGTCGTCCACGGGGGAGTGTGCCACCGGTCTCCGGTGACACTTGGAGATCGTGTCTCACGATCTCCTGGGGACCACGGCAAGGAACGCGATGCAAATGCGGTCTCCGGACTGCTGGGAGCGGAGAGATGTTGCTCTCGCCGGTCACCGGCAGCAACTGAGCTAATATGTCGAGTCATTCGACTAGCTCACAAAAGTCACGGGGAAGGCGTGTAGCCTCAAAAAATGTCTTGATCCTTATGGATGCTCGGCTCTCCAGTCACTGGAGTGAAGTGATCATTTTGGGCCAAGCAGTCCAATATATCCTGATCATTTGTTGGACTGCTTGTGAGAAACCCAAAAATGGCGCGATAGAGACGCCCGGCGGCAGATGATCGAACATGGAGGTGCAGGTAACGCCCGAGTGGTGTGCCTGCCCTCTGCGCGTAACGGCGGGTAAAAATTCAATTTCAAAAAATGGGCCGAAATTCCTAACAGTTGTGGATGAACTGATACTCACTTTTGCCCTTCTCTAATTCAGCAGAGAAGGAAATGGTTCGAACCAGGACTATTGGATCCGAGAGTAGATCAGGAACTCAGGTGCGATTAAATACTGGGTTTCTGTCAAGCAGTGGGATATGATAGCCACTGAGTAGCAGCAGTATAGAGCACAAAGGTCCTTTTGTTATATGATCTTTTGCCCCCTACCAACAAAAGGTCGAGAGAGGGCGGCTGCTGATTTACATACATACATACATCAGATGGCGCTACTGTCTAATGATTCGCAAGAATTATGATGATAATGATGAAACAAGAAATTTCAGGAGGGGGGGCACTAATTGTATTGCGAAGTATGTATAATTGTGTATGGTTATTAATAATTGAGAGGTTGCATACTGTCCCAAATAGTCGAAAATATAAGTCAAAATTCACGTGAATTCTATATTGTTATAAGAGTTTATACAAATGCTTTTTAAATTCCATCTAGATAGAATTTTTATATATGTTATCGCCACTTCATGTATTAAATATAATATATTCAATCATTTAATCATTATATATTTATATATATAATTATTATAATCAATCATTATATATTTATATATATAATGATTTATTTGAAAAGAGTTGAATGAATAAGAATATAAATTGCAAAATTTAAGTAAACATAATTAAAGAGATCTTTATATCACATAACATTTAAAATGTTGATCTTGTCTTCAGGATATTTTAATTACGGATCTCATAGTTTAAACTCTTAGAATAGGCTTTGTAACGAATCAATCTTTTGAATTACCAAGGAAACAACATTCAAAAGTCGACCGTTATCTTCGCCACGGAAATGAAAATTAATTACATTACCGAACTTTATCAAAATTTCTCAAACAAATGCAGGATCGTCAGTCTCTAAAATTAGTTTAGACGACACCGTAACTTAACAACAATTTGACCGTACTTTAATTCCGAAAAACACTTTTCTCTTTCCGTGAAGCGGAATTATTAAGGTTCATATATCAAATTCTTGCGTAATATTTTGTATGAGATTAGGCAACGGTTTGATATTAAAATATTGTTGCAAAAGAAGCGCAATCATGCGCTCTGTAATTGCTATTGTACATGCGTTTTCATGTCATTCAATATTTTATTCATCTTGCTATGTTTTATCAATAAAGCTTAAAAAATGTTCTGAGAATAATAAACTCAATCAGTTGATTATGTTATATTCAGCAAACAATTATCATTTAAGGGTTAATAAAATACAAAAATGTTAAAAATGAAATTCAAGATTAGCCTCATCATCTCCAAATAAGAAAACTCCATATTACGGATCTACGTAACACAATAGTAAAGAATTATATAATTGAAATATCTAACCCTTCCGCCTCTTGAATCTTTATACCGGTGCCATTTGTCATGCCTCCAGTACTCCAGGAAGAATTGTTCAGCATATTCTTGGCCCTGTCCATTGCCGAATCGGCCTTGAGTTTCAGTCCAAGTAATTAAATGATTGTGCATGAGATCCACCTCTAAATATTCGTGAATGTCACTGCTAATTTGAGCCTTAGGGCACCAGGCTCCGCCGTTTTTCTCCTGGCGTATTCTGGAAGAAAGCAAACGTATGATTTTAACATTGTTATTTCTTTGAAGACGCCTTTCTGGTCTAATCTCAAACAGATAGCATCTACCTTAAATCTACCATAACAAACGAACAAGAGGTCTTTTGTTTATGTTCTCGGACTCATGATTGGATTGAATTCATAATTTGATCAAGTATTATTTTTTTCTTCAGACACTGTACTATTTAAATGCAGCGACGTCAATTGAAGCCTTGGCTGTTTTATAAAATTGTCGTTCTGAGACAAAAAAGGTACATTTCTGATTCCAAGAATTCGAGCGGTCGATTGTTTTGACTTTTATTTGATGGAATCGCTTTTAGTCATTATGTTCAGAAAGTTTCTATATTTTCAAATTTTCGATTATTACCATATATCAGGTTGAAGTTAAGATCTGTATTTTAAACGTAAGGATCAAAACTCTCAACGCTCTCCAGCTGATTAAATTCGAATCGAGCATTGGAAAAAAAATTATTGATCTTTCGAATTATCTCGTCAAAAGAACAACTGGATACTTGTTATAAAAAAACAAACGGAAATAACTATTGGGTCATTCTTTCTATAATCGACACATCATAATGTCGAGGTTGTTTAAATGAGCTGAAATTTTTTCTGTCGACTCTTACATCACAAAGAAGTAAAAAAACAGTTCTGTGGGTTTTCCAATGGCAGTTCCAATCGTGAAAAAAAAATTTTTTGGAAAATAAGCTCTTAAAAATAGACAAAATTTAAATTGGCGTTTTTAATGAAGAATTTTAATGAATATCACCTCTTGGCTATTCAACAAGATAATGGATCTGGTCATCAGTTTCTTAGGGATTAAAGGTGTGAGATCGGTCGTCTATTTAGACGATATTTTATGTTTCGGTACAACACAACAGAAATGAAAAAAGAATGTTAAAGCCATACTATACTACCCTTTTAAGAAAACTAGGTTTTACAATTAATGTAACAAAAACAATTTTTAAAAGAGTACAAAAAATAGAGTTTTTCGTAGTTGTCTATGATTCAATTGAAATTTCAATTCTTTTGTCTAATCAAGGAAAAGAGAGGTCTTTGAATTCTTATCTCCTTTTTCGAGTGCAAGTCATTGCACAATCAGACAGCTTGCTAGTCTTATAGGTCTTCTCAATTTTTGTTGTCAAGCTCTTAAGTACGGTTGCCTTTATCTGAAACAGCTGAAAAGGGTGAAGTAATTAAACCGAAAGGTCAACGAGGGTAATTTTGATGTTAAGATGACTGTGCTTAGTAATTTGCAGCCGGTTTGGCGGTGTTGGCAGTCTCACATCCCAATAGCATCAGTCCCGATTAGACGCATGGATTTTACAAAACAAATATTCGATCTGGGGTGCTCATTGTGATAACGATAACGCCTGTGGTTTATGGTCTTCAAATTGTTGTGCTGAGTTTAGTTCTGGAGGCACTTCGCCGATTTTTATTTTATAAATTAGAGTCATAACATTTCTCATGATTCGCTTGTCAATAGCTAAAATGTTAAGTGTCACCAGCATATCTATAATCTGCATATAATTATCGTAGTGCAATATTCGCCACATGGCTCCGATCTGTAACCGCTGCAACATTATCTACTTTCTACTGGTTTGGTATAGAGAAACACTGTTGAACAATATTCCATGTGTGGAGCGATCATAGTACTGTAAACAAGGTTTCTCGTCCAGGGCCCGATAAGATTTCCGACCTTTCTCAGCAAACCTCTTCAGTTCATCACCTAATTTTCCCCCTGCAAAGTTCCCCTAGCTTTGCCATCGCGAGTGCCGAATTGTGCACCGCAATAATTGTGTTGGGAAACCCCGCACGACGTGGAAGTCGTCGCCGCTAATCGTGAGCCACCAAGCCGTCGACGTCGACCGCGAACAGCCGGAATCATCGCTGCCAGAAGTCCTTTTTGTTTGCAATATTTTTGTTTGCTCCGATCGATGAGTCATTTTTAATAATTTATTTTATTGCCGTCTGTCCGTCGTCTTTCCGACGTTGCTCGCCCGTATTTGCCATCTTGGCTTGATTCCCTGCCCACTTTGCTCGCCCAAAATTGCATTGCTTTTTTCCCGCGCAAAATTCGCGGTGTCCGACCAACACTGCGTGAATATATATACACCGTAATATTTCACATCTCAGATTTACATGATTAAATTATCTTCATACAGAATCGCCAAATCTCTATCTATTTTTAATTGGTCATTTCTTGTAATCATGTGTAATGTTTTTTTTCGCCTTAAGAAATATGTTGTTACTGCCCATCCAGGTACCCAGCAGAGACATACAGTATTGAGTTTCCGTTCCATATTTTCCATATTTTTATCCGAAATGAAGAACATCGTTTATGTATAATATGAAAAGTTTGGAACCGAGAACAGAATTCTGTTCTGGGTCACTACTTAAATTCTCTTTCATCAGAAAACACGCCATGCACACATGTACATTGTTTTGTGTCAAAAGTCTAGGTTTCAAACCAATCAAGAATCTTATTTCTAATGCCATATACAAATAATTAATTACTATCAATGGTTTCGAATGCGCGTTTATAGTCAATAAAAATTTTTTTACGTATTTTACTTTGCTTATTTAAGTTTTCCGTTTGTCTAATACTAGCTGCAGAGCTGTTCAAAAATTTATTTCAAAAGTCTTATTGTTCTTTTATTGAAACATTGTTATCATTGAAAAATTCCTAATTGTTTTTTACTATTAATTTTAACACATTGGAAGTTGGTAAATCACTCGCATTGTTCGAGGTACTATATTTTCTGATAGGTGTCACAATACATAATATCCATCTTTCCGGAAAATTTCTGTTGTGAAGCGACAGATTTAAAACTTCTCAAAATTCAGATCCTATTGACTCGAATACATTGACTAAAATATTTTTGTCTAAGCCATCTAAAGAACGATTCTTTTTATCTGTTTGGGATTCTGTCTTGTGGCGCCCTCTGACAGCTATTTTTCGTGCAGTGTCCTATTTTCATACGTCGCTGTATTAGGAAAAATTAGCGAGTTTTGAATTTCCCGCGAGAAAGGGATTGTGTGCTCACTGCACCACCTGGCATGAACTTTGATTTGAACTTTCGCGGGGTAATGTATTGTGTAAGAAATTGATTTCTCGGGAGTTTGTTGTATTTAGAAATTTAACGTGGCGAGAGCAGCGACATCGGTTGTTTCATCGTTGCCGCTTTCATCTTTACCGACCTATCTCGACGGTAAGCGTGTAGGGTGAGTAGAGCGGTAATCTTTAGGTGTGAGATCGGAAGTGAATAGTTTTTTTTCGATATGTTCAGAAGCATCACTCAGTCCCTGGGGATGCTGCGGGAATCATCACCGTATCGTGACGTCTCGCCATGAGTGCGAGAGAGAGCGTGTTTACAGCGCGTGAATGCCCTAGAAAGTAGTAGCGTATTATCTTCAGTAGCTATGTGTGAGCGATAAATGCTCGTGAGGGGAATTTTTCTTTTGCCTCAAGAGAGAATATGGGTGGAGCACGAAGTTCGCAAAAGAACAAAAAAAGTGATAGAATCACTCTAAAACGCCGCTTTGGCTCCAAATAAGAGCTGTGGCTGAGTCACGCCGTCTCAGAGAGTATGATGCTTGGTGCTCTCTGTCTCGGAGAGAAGTGATAAATGGTGAGTGTCCACGCGCATTCAATAGTGAAAATTGTTGGATCACTAGCAAGAAAATGCGTAGACATCGTATGGCGCCGTCTAGTGTCACTGGAATGATACATGAGCCGAGCACAACAGTTGGTCCGGGAGGTGATGCCACCGTGTGCTCGGTGCATGAAGCACGCTCTATGTCGCGCGGGACAGTATTATTTTCAAAATTCCGAACATTATCTTATTTAACAATAGTATTAAATAAGTCATCTATGTTAATCTCGTCAAACCTGCTAACATATCCGCTACAATTAAAGTCAAATAAGTTAAATAGATAAAACCTTCCCACATTCGTTTTGTAAGTATTTACAAATTATTTTCTCAATACTTTCTATAAAATAATTGTTTAATTTGTTCGCTACTTCTTCATTATTATTATTATTATTATTCAAAACTTATGATATTTGATTTATTAACTTTTAGTAGATTGTTACCGTTTGAAACATTTTATTCGGATCATTTTTCTTTTCTAAATTTAAGTTTTCAAAATTTTGTTTTTTTTTTGTTATATTTATAAATTTTACGTTTATAATTTTTTTTTTCAAACATCCTGGCATGATATGAAACCGTTGTTGTGACTTTGACTCTTGTCTCGAGATTCACAATCGTAGAAACGAGATCTATAAGGGTATTACTAGAAGATTATAGTTGCTAGTTCGACTGTCTGTATCGTTCTCCTTGTTAAAATTTTTTTCTGATTTCTCTGCGAAGTAAGAGCGATTGAACATATCAATGTCAAAATCGCCTATTATAACGAGATTGTCATTTTAATAAAATTCATCCATTTTTTTCCGAGTAGTACAAAAATTGTGCGTCAGAGTTGCTCGGAGAGTAATACAGGAACATTATATAGCCCCTATAGAAACTCGTCGTGAGGCGAACTTCAACAAACCAATAGTTCTCTTCAGACCAAGTCGAGAACAACACCCAATATTTAACTGTTCAGCGAATGTACAGTGTTACACCACCAGTAAAACTGCACTCCGCATTGTACCTTAACAAGTAAAAATCTGTTATTTTTAGTTCATTATTAGAGTTGTTCTAAGTTATTCTCGACTCAGTAAATGCCAGAATATCGATTCATCATTTAATAACTAATTTTTGATTTGGTCAAATTTAAAATAAATATTTATCGATATTTATACATTTAAAACATCTACAACTTTAAAATTATCGTTGTTATATAGATCCGTTTCTAATCGCAATGGTTGCTATTGCGCGTTGTCATGTTTTTTTACAATTCACAAGTAGTGAGGGCAGTTCCTATTTGTCGCCTCATGATTTAAATTTAAGTCTTTTAAGTTAAATTTGAGATTTAGGCTCACGCAGTTCACACATTTTTTATATTTTTGAGTGCTATTGTACTCCGTGCTATCGTGATTTTCAGCACGTTGGTTGCAGATTTTCTTTTTTTTGCACGTTGACCGCGTATGCCACGTAGTCTTTGCGCTGTCAAAGACCCTACATCTTTGCCAGCCTAAATACATCTCTATCGTTTCATTCCTTTCTTACTTTTACACTCTCTCATACATATGGTACGTTCAGTTATTTTATCGCTCTTATCATTCTTCACTAGCCTTTTGGCAAGCATTGGGGATAAAGGGCGGCTACATGTTGAGCATTGTGTATCCCCTTTTACGACGCATTTACACTTACAGCATTTATTTGAGAATTTCACTGAGCTTATGTTAGTACTGAGCTCATGGATTGGTACTTCTGATATTGGCCTTTTGGAACACCCAATTGGTGTGACAAGGACAGAGGATCAGCTGTCAGCTGATATGTCCGTGCTTATAATGTCAGCAACAATGACACGTGTTCATGATAACGACAAAGACGTGGACCCTTTTAAAGGGTTCTCCTATAGCCTACAGGTCCTTACACAACGGCTCACAGGAATTGAAAGGTTATGTTATCACTACGTCAACTCATTGACAGTACTCATTCGGTTCTCCGATAATGTGCTTTTATTGGAATGAAAAATATATTCATAAAGACACCTGAGTATCAGAGTACTATTTTCTGTGTAGCTGAAAAACTCATACAGAGTTTAAGTAAGTGTTCGGAAAAGTGACCTGCCATATCGACCTGGCGACTGTCCAGCCGCTATATGGCAGCCGAGCATAACCGTCCAAACGCGCGCGACACAAAAAGCACCGCGCAATACCTCGCTTCGCTGCTTTTTATCGCAAGCGACTCACCAATCTGCGAGATTAAATACGGCTGCATGGCCAGTGTCAAGTACTTCCCCCCACGACTGGATGGAACGAGCGACTCGTGTGTGCCTCAGCAGCACCTTTTGCAGGTTAACTTGAGCGACTCGAGCATAACCTTTCTCTCCAAAGAGATAAAACCCCCGTGGTAGACGAGTCATTCTGCTGCCCCTGCGGCCCCTGCAAACTGTCAGGGCCCTCCAGCGACTGGAGACCAGCCCTAACCTCTTACGCATTGCTGTGTATGACACCTGGGTGGCACCACCCTCGGTCACCTAACCTAGGTGACCGTTACACAGGGCGACCCCAGCGACCAGGGCGCCTGCTAGGACACTTCGGCGACCGGAGTCTCGTCCACCCTCGAACGCATTACGAGGTGCATCACCACGGTGACTGCACTTCCGATCACCTGCCCCGTTACACCACGAGCCTTAGTGATTAGGGTAGTCGCAAGGAATCTCCGGAGACCGGAGCTGCAGGATGGTGCACCTAGTGCAACTCACCCCTGACTCATCACCAGGGTCGTAAAAGAACGCTACCACCGACGACCGGTCGGCTAGCTCGGCGACGACAACAGTCCGCCATCCGACACCATCCCTGGTGACCGGGTGATCGGTGCCCATTCCCCCTAAGAGCACCAGGTGCTCGAGTGGCAAGCGCCCAATAGCGAGCGGCAAACGCTTACGCATCACAGTTGCGATTGGCAAGCGTCCACGCACCACACTTGCGACCAACAAGCGCCCCCGCGTCATTGGACACGGCATTTCGCATTCAACGCGGGTTCTGATACCGAAACCAGTGGTCACCAACATCCCCCCGCTTAAAAATAGTAGTTATCGAGGGCGCCATCTGGCGGATTCCCGATCAGTAAGTGTTAAAGAGGTCATGAAAACGTGCTATTTATCGATGTCGATTTGCCGTTATTTTAATTATTAAAAAATTATTGCTTATAGGTCAGTATGTAAAACGTTGTTTAATAAATAATTTTTAGAAAACACTGACATTAAATAAATCAATATTTATTTGCTAGAACGTTGGAAGCCTATCTAATATTATCGATAGTTTATTTTTTACGACTAAGCAGCCGCATGAACCTGCTTCTACAGATTCTATAAGCTAAGATCGGTTTTAAGCATTTGTGATATGGATTTTTTTTATTCTGGTTACAGTACGCGACATGCATCATCTGCCGCTATGAAAAAAGACATGATCGTTAACATTATTGAAACATTAGCGGGATGGACTAAAAAGTCACAAATTTTTACACAACATTATCTTCGACGTATTGCAAGTGGTTAAGAAATCTTTGCATCTTCAATTTCAGAATCCTAGTTCCTTCTCATTTTATAAAAGTACAGAGTAAAAAAAGGTTAATTATATAATGTATGTTGTTTATGTATTGTAACGTGGCAGGATTTATTTGGCTCGAAAACTCTGGAAACTGAGCCCAAGAGACCTTCCTGAATTTGCTCAAAGAGTTTTTTTTTTGGGTGGGGGGAGTCGGGGGGCCGATAAAAGGGGCCACTGTTTCCCAAGGACATCTCCGCGAGGGGCCTGAATTTGGGTTCAGGCCAGGTTTTGCGTTGCGAAGGTGGGGAGACGATTATAAAACCGTCAGCGAACCGTCTCTCCCTCTCTCTTTCCAGTGTCCCGGACCCGACGGTTTTAATATTGAGTTTAGTTTCCGTTTGCGTTTTTCTTAATTTCTTTAGTATAATTTATTGTAAATTTAGTGGCGTGCGCAAAGTTTTGTGTCGGTGCGAGGCCTTCCAGCCAAGCTGTGTTCTGGTCTGATTGTTGTCGTCGAAAGGTTTGTCTTTTAAGTTTCGAATTTGTAATTTTGGATCAACGGCACATTAATCTTAACGGTCACTTTATGCAATTTTTGAAATTCCATCGGATTATTAGGCCACTCCAATTGGCCATTAGTTTAATTTAGTTAATTGGGGACTTAATTCGATTTGATAGTTTTGTTGGCAACTATTTATATCATGACATCCTTTTCCTCTTTTTTTGTTTGAGATTTTGTTTAAATTTACTTTGTCCTCGGACTTTATTTTGTTTAAATTATTTTATTTGTTAGTCCGTTCGAACCATAGCCTGCAATAAGGGCTCAAGTTCTCAGTTAGTAGTGAGTTAGTCGAGACGGTCACTTATTGATCAGGCGCCCAACAGAAATTGTTTGAAAAAATAAAGGGGTCGTAAGCCCAAAGTGCGAACCACGTTACAGTATGTATGTATGTATGTTGTTTATGTTCATGTAGCTTTAAATTTTATTTGAAATTTTGATCTAAAAACTGGTCTCTGATGGATGCGGGATCGATTAAATAAAAAAATGTATGAAAAATAATTTTTTTTGCCCTCGCGGGTATGTGATTCAAGGTTTATTCTAAACATCTACATGTTTTCTATATAATTGAAAAATCATACGAACTATAAGTGAAGTTCAATTGAATTTATATTAAAGACTCGTTCAAACGATTAAAATTCCACCTTTGATATAGCCCAGCCAATTTAATATAACTTTGATAGACAGAATAAAAATTGGTGGCGAAAACACAAAATAGATGATTCCAGGCCTTCCAGTAATTTGTCACTTCGAAATAACTTGTGCGACATCTAGCAGTAAGAAACACTACTGATTTTTCAATTATGTAATTTTTTAATTAGTCCGACTATTCACGCGTTATATATAAGAGATATAAGCCTGCACACTTCTGTTTTGCGATAATGAATGAATTTCATAGATACTGTTACCCCAATGATTTTGTCGTACACTTTTCTTCATTATACTTATCAACGAAAGTAAGCCGCACAAATCACACCAACCTCATTATAACAACGTAATATTAAAAATTGTTAATTGTGCTGGTGTGAACTTTTAAATCTCAATCAATTTTACGAGAAATGCAAGAGAAACAGTTATGAAGGAACTATACAAACGAAAGTTCTGAAACAATTCTTAAGCTTAGCGATAAATACCCTAAACTGTATGCTAATACACAAAACTGATAGATTAGCCGTGAATTATTATATCCAGAGAAATATGGACAACTGGTTGTTGAAATTGTCAGAAATGTCTTCTGATAGACTCCTCGAAAAATGTTTTGAATTCTGAAAATGTAAGCGAATAGTGATTCAATTTCAAACAATTGAAAATCGTTCTTAGAAACCTCTAGTTTATAAAAAATAAAGATTTAAGCTGTATAATGTATTCTTCATATTCTTCCTTTTATAAGCAGATCATATTTATAGATTTGGAAAAAACATACTTAAATTACATTACTGACATTGAAAGAGTTAGATTAGTCGTACAACTGAAACTAAAGGCGATTCTTCGGTTATTTTATAAACAAAAATGGAAAAAACAATCCATGTAAGCTACGATAACTGTAGCTACTGTAACTTGAACATACGCAAAAATCTTGTTTTATATTTAACTGTTTAATTTTCTCCTCGCTACCTCAGTACCTGAGAGAAATAACAGCACAAAATCAATCAATGCTCGTTGTTTTAGTTATTATAAACGTTGTCAAACTAAATTATTTTTATTTTCATTTCAAACAATTTATAGCCTCATAAAGCTTGTGGGTGAATGAGACAAAAATTGTGACAAACTCTCCTTGTATACAGCAAGTATTTAATAAAATTAAATCGATTGCAACAATTGTCGCTCCATAGATAGAATTCGACGAACTCAAAAGGCCATGGTACTCTATATTGTCTTTTCCGGTCTAGATTTTATTATGCGCCCAAACAATCAAAACAACCAGAGTAAAGAGAGTTGAGCTTGAAAAAATCCGATGGCTGAGTGCGTTTTACGGGCATACAAGGGTGCTTAGTCATTTCTCACCGAGTTAACAATTACTGCTGGGAGCCGCGGAGAGGCAATTCTGATTAGACCATATCACTCGAGCAGCGATCGTGTCCACCTGTTGGAGAAGGATTAGAAACTTCTTCATTGTGTGGGTCCGATGTACTTGATGTTCGAACCTTGATGCTCCAAAAGGGAAACTACGAACAAACTAATCTAGACCAGACACCATGCTACGGAGAATCATACTTTGCTAGTAGATGTCAGGGAAAGACAGCTTCACATCGTACACATTGAAGGTACATTGCGCTGACGATCAAATGTGCCTTCTAGTAGTAGTTATCCCTGATATTGGTATGCTTGTAACATTAGCAACTTGTTGGAAGTGTTGTAATCATACATTAGTTGAGCTGATTTCATACTTCCGACTACTATCAAGGGTGCCCACCATCATCCACATGCTCGGGGTCCGCAGCGGCGCCATTCTCTGGGACTATTTCTAAGACTTTTTTAACAAGTCCCCCAATGAAATCTCCCTGTATACACATGATACATTTTAGAATATTGTAATAATTTAAATATGAATAAATATTATCATTTGTAATATCAATAATTAATCAATAATAATAATATTTGTTTGGGACACCGCCAGGTGGCGCCCTCGACAGCTATGTTTTTTCAAGCGGCCGGCTGTAATTGGCCGCTGGCTCGGACTTTCAAGCTCCGCGTTGA